>SEYY01019603.1:12500-20000 GCA_009176605.1 Armadillidium nasatum
ATTAATTTAATATATGTTCTAATTGATCATTAATGGTAAAAGTGAAATATCGAAAGATTTATATATCGAAAAATTAACTAATCGATATTTCAGTAACTAAAGATATTTTATAATTTAACATATAATATAATATTATAAACATAACTAACCTAACTTAGCCTAATCTAATCTAGCCTGACCTAACCTAATTTAACACGACCTAGCCTAAAATAGCCTGCATAATGTAACTAATAACAAAAAAATTTTTATTTCATATATCGATTAATAATTATCTTTAAGTGATATAAATATCGATTATATCAATATCGAAAGACCAGAAATCTGCTTAACAAAAGACATCAATATTATATTTTATTGAAATATTTGTACTACTACTGTTCATCATCACTATTATTATTATTATTATTATTATTATTATTATTATTATTATTATTAGTTTTATTATTATTATTACAATTTAAATTGGTCTCAGTATTATTGTAAAGTTTACAAAAAAAAAAGCGCATCACTAGGGAAAAATTAAAAGCGAAGTAAAAAAAGAAAAAAAAAAGAAAAAAAGAAAAACTACAAGTAAAAAGTAATTCGAAATTAGCATTAAAATAATAGAATAATGATTCTTTTTGTATTCAGGGAAAGGCTTACGTAGCCTTAGGCAAGTCAGATGGTCGCCTCGTTGCCTTAGGCAATTCAAAGGGTCGCCTTTTTATGAATTTTAAACGACCGCTAAGGAAAAAAAAAATCTTAAAATAATAGAAAACGGAAAGTTTTACACCTCTCTCTCTCTCTCTCTCTCTCTCTCTCTCTCTCTCTCTCTCTCTCTCTCTCTCTCTCTATATATATATATATATATATATATATATATATATATATATATAATATATATATATATATATATATATATATATATATATATATATATATTATATATATATATATATATATATTATTATATTATGCTTCGTTATATTGTTTTACTTTAAGTTGATTTAGTTTAAGTTAGCTTAGGCTAGGTTGAATTGAGTTAGATACAGTTATCTACAGTAGTAGAGCACCAGTATCTTAGATCTTAGGACTCCGTGGTGAGGCCCCGAAGGCCCTGCCCAATAATTGGCGGTTTATTCTCGTCACTCTAGTTTAAGGTGACCATCCGTCCCGAATTTTTCGGGACAGTCCCGATATTTTTAGAGGGTAAATCGGGATGGACATTTGTTCCAATTTTTAGATTTGGCAAAAATTATTTATTCATCCAGTCAGAGGGAGCTGCGCGTAGGAGCAGAAGGAATTTTTTTATTTATTTTATTTTTGTAGAATGTCCTAGCAAATAAACCATACAACTTGTTTTTGAAAACAACATCCCATATTTCTTCTTTATATTAAAAATCGCCCTCCTATATTCATACCTTAAAACATTTACGGGCAGGATATTTTGAGGGGAAGGGGCAATGTTCAGTAGCGTTCCAATTTTCAGTCAGAAAAATGTGGTCACCTTACTCTAGTTACTTGTTCATTATAGGGGTGTTGTTGTCCCCCGTATTTAATAGGCCTCACAAATTAGGGGTGATTTCACTTACACAACTCCCTTTGGAAAGGTGGAGTGTAGAGCTTTTCGTCTCATCAACTGTTTGGCTTTCACGATAACTCTTTTCATTCTTTTTCTGCTCTCTCTGTCTCTCTCTTTCTGTCTCTCTGTCTCTCTGTCTCTCTGTCTCTCTCTCTCTCTCTCTCTCTCTCTCTCTCTCTCTCTCTCTCTCTCTCTCTCTCTCTCACACACACACACACATTTTTTCAAGATCTTACTATTCTTTGTAGTGGTAGAAGTAACAGAGGAAGTATAGTGATAGTAGCAGCATTGGCAGAGATAAAATATTACAAAGCAAGATCAGAGTTCTCAGCCAAGAAACTTAAGCTTCGTCTAGTAATAATCAAATTCACCTATGTTCAATACTTGTTGACCGTTGCTATTTTTAAAATTCACGTATGAATGCACTTCAAAAAATTGAACTAACGAATCGTTGGGACAAGTGGTAAAAATGTCGCAATAAATTTTTCCAGTTATTTTCATATTAGAAAATAAATCGGTGAAGCGACTTTTTTTTATCCTTAACGTGTCTTTTCTCTGTTGAAAATTTTACTGTGACATTTTCGTCACTTGTCCCAACGATTCGTTAGGACAATTATTGCAGTGGGAATACATGTTCTACACAATGTTTATATGTTTCAGAATATAAGTAAAAGAAGTTTCTATAAAAACGGAAGATTTAATAAGGTGATTTTTTCGTTTAACTTCATTAAATATGTAACGAAATATTTAAGTTTTTTTTTTTATATATATTTTACTTAGAAAAAAATCGCAAATAAACTTAACAATTGACATTTCTTTTATATAAAATTATCTTCACCTAACCTAACCTAACCTTACCTAACCTTACCTTCCCTAACCTAACCTAACCTAACCTAACCACAACTAACCTAACCTAGCTTTGAAAAAAACTTTGTATTTTCTCGAAAAAAAATTATATATTTTGCAAATTGTTATCATATATATATATATATATATATATATATATATATAATATATATAAGTATATATATATATATATATATATATATAATATATATATATATATATATATATATAATATATATTAATAGATTTAAAAGATAAGGAAAATATTCATTTTAATCTTTCTTTTCCTTCGTTGGTCACAACCACGTTTAAAGTCAATTTGAGGTCAAATTATCTTATAATTATATTATTTATTTATTTAAATTATTCTTCACATTATTTGAGTCGGATTCATCTAACCGACCTTTGTCTGTCTGTCTGTCTGTCTGTCTGTCTGTCTGTCTGTTTGTCCGTCCGTCCGTCAGTCTTTCTATCCATCCGTCAGTCCGTCCGTTTGTCTATTTGTCCATCCGTCGTCTGTCTGTCTCTCTGTTTGTCCGTCCTTCCGTCCGTCCGTTCGTCTTTCCGTCCATCTGTCTATCTGTCTGTCTCTCTGTTTGTCCGTCTGTCCATCTGTCTATCTGTCTATCTGTCTGTCTCTCTGTCTGTCAGTATCAAGTCCTATAGCATCGATTTCTTCATCTCTTAAAAAAAGAACAAAATAGTACCCTTTTTAACCACATAAAACTAGCCAAGTATACTACAAAATGATCATGTGATCTTTTAAGAATTTTCAATTTAACCTAAGTAATTACAACTCTAACATAATTTAATATAATGTAACGTAACGTAACTTAATCTAACCTAAATAAACCCTAACCTAACTTATCCTAACCTAACCTAACCTAAGTTATTTCGAAATTTCTTCCTCTTTATAGCTTATTTTCCAAGCAAAGATCTATCGACATCATATATTAATAATAATTAATTAACGGGAAAAGTTACACCAATCAATAATAGTTATTTTTTTTACTACCTATCCTCACCTTAAGAGTTATCTTAATTTCTATTTAATTTTTAAGAAAATGCATATTATATATAATGCATCTTCTTAACTCAAATGCATATTTACAGTGAATAGTTTTAAGAATAAAAACTGACTTGAAATAAATACAATGGTTTCTTGATGTAAGAGAGAGAAAAATATTTATTTTTATATTTTCCGTCTAAATTACAGGTTTTACAAAATTTTTCACTAATTACAATTATTATAATAATTTAAAATACTCCCCCCCAAAAGAAAAAGGAAAAAAAAAAAAACAAGAATCTATCGAACAAATTTTATCTAAATCTTTAATTCATATTTATGGAAACACTCTCATCAACAGAACAAAATCTTACGAATAACTGACAAGTAATAATTCAAAAAAAATTTATACTCAACCGATTTTGATTGATTTTAGGCGATATCACTATCGATATATAAAAATCGAAAGACCGGAATTCGGCTTTAAAAAGGCCAAAATAATGAAAATGGAAATAGCTCTTACTCAGTTAAAAACAAAAAAAAATTTACAATAATGTGCAAAATAAGAATACAAATATATCATTAACATTTTTGTTTCTCTCTCTCTCTCTCTCTCTCTCTCTCTCTCTCTCTCTCTCTCTCTCTCTCTCTCTCTCTCTCTCTCTCTCTCTCTCTCTCTCTCTCTCATTGGAAAGGGCTTCTTCTGTTTGAGCCTCCTACAATTTATATTCACATTTAAAGATAAATATTTTATTATTAACGAAATTTTAGACATAAAATCAATTTACTCTTTACATGTAAATGCATGGCAACAAAAGAAAATAAATAAGTATAAAATTTAATAACCATAATAATTGTAAATAAAATAGGAAAATAATAAAGATAACAGCAATAGAAATAATAATAATAATAATAATAATAATAATAATAATAATAATAATAATAATAATAATAATAATAATAATAATAATAATAATAATAATAATAAATAATAATAATAATAATAATAATAACAATAAATAATAAATAAATAAAAATAATAAAAATTTTTAATAGCAATAATAGTAATATTAATAATAATAATTAATAGTAATAATATAATAATAATAATAATAATAATAATAATAATAATAATAATATTAATAATAATAATAATAATAATAACAATAATAATAATAAATAATAATAATAATAATAATAATAAAATACTAAAATAATAATAATAATAATAAATATTTAATAAATAATAATAAAATAATAATAATATATAATAATAATAATAATAATAATAATAATAATAATAATAATAATAATAACAAACAAATATGACAATTACGATATAATAATAATGATAACAATCGCTACCATTATTGATCATTATAACCATTAATTGTAATTAATACCTAAAGGAAGTAAGCACATAACTGCTCTTTAGTATTTCAATAATAAGTATTTTTTTATGGCTTTTCTAAAAGACCCTACAATCCCTACAATTCCTTACAATTCCCTACAATCACGCTGCTGTGGGTGATTGCTGAGAGTTTATAGGGAGACTGCTCCACTCATCAATGCAATTATATTAGATGGTCCTTCTAGATTTAGTTAGAAAGTATTTTGGTTTGTCTAGTGTAATAGTTTTTGTGCTACGTAAATTAGTTAGTCCTCACAGTTTGGTTCTATACTATTAGGGAAGTTAGAATTGATTCGCAATTCCATTTATGACTTTACAGATGTGACTGTTAACAGAAAGAGTGTGGATATCCTTAAGTTTCAGTATAGAAAAGCTTGTTAAAAGTGGGGTTGTATATTCATGGCAAATACGTGATCCTGACAATTTATGAATTAACTTTTTCTGCATACTTACCAGAGGTTGCAACAATTACTCAATGGAACAACCCCATTTTGACAGACAGTAGACAGAGTACGTGGTTGTAGACAAGACTGTAGTAAAGGTTTTTTTTTTAAATATAATTTGAAACGTAGATTGAATGAATTGAATAATTGAATGCATAGATTGCATTAGACAGCTTGTTAACAAGAATATTGATATGTTCTTTGAAAGTGAGTTAGTTATCGAAGATAACACTCAATAATTTTGCAGACGCTGTTCGACTAATAGTTATATCTTTACCTGTAACATTAAGCTGCACAGGTTTTTCTTAATTTGTTGATACCAGATAATGCGTTGTATTTAAATTTTGGAAAAGTATGCTTCCATTTACTCTTTCGAAAAGTCTAATAGTAATAGTAGGTATGTCTATTTTTCATTAAGCGCTTTGTATAACTTTTCAGTTAGAAAAATTAAATCATCTTCCTTCGGCATAATAATAATAATAATAATAATAATAATAATAATAATAATAATAATAATAATAATAATAATAATAATAATAATGTCCTATACATCATACGACTAAGAGAGAGAGAGAGAGAGAGAGAGAGAGAGAGAGAGAGTTTGGTAAGAATAATAATTTTGGTGAAAAAATTTATCGTTCAAGTTTTAAAAGTTTGGTTTTAATGAAACGTGGAATTAATTTCTCTTTAAATGCAGAGAAACGCAATTGCAAGATAAATGAAATTACGTATTCTGTTATTATTCAAATAAAACGTTGGAGAGAGTAAGAGGAAGGATGGGAGAGGATAGGAGAGAGAGAGAGAGAGAGAGAGAGAGAGAGAGAGAGAGAGAGAGAGAGAGAGAGAGAGAGAGAGAGAGAGAGAGAGAGAGAGAGAGATCGTTAAACTGAAAACATGAAAACTGGTTGAACAAAAAATGAAGGAGACAATGTTTGGTCCGATTTCAAGGTTTTAAGATGCTCAAAACAAAAATAAAAAACAAAAAATTAGAATAAAATTAAAATTAGAAAAATAAAAAATTAGAAAAAATAAAAAATAAAAGGAAAAAAATCAAACAAAAAAAAATTAAAAAAATTAAAAAATTAAAAATTAGTAAGAAATTAGGAAAAATAATAATAATTAGAAAAAAATTAAAAATTAGAAACAAAATTAAAAATTTTAAAAAAATAGGAAAAATAATAAAAATTAGGAAAAAATTAAAAATTAGAAGAAAAATTGAAAATTTGAAAAAATTAGAAAAAAAAAATTAAAAATTAAAAAAAAAATCATTAAAAAAAAATTGATGTATGAAAAAAGATTTTATTCTTTTATTGCTATCAAATATTACTGAATACAATACTCCGAAAAGCAGATAAATGAAATGGCAACAAATATATTTACTGCATCTGATGTTACTATATAATATGCTAACTACATTTGTGATTTATTTATACAAATGCATGGCATGAGAACATATGTCTACCCTGTACCCCTGACCAGTGAGTGGTAGCTAAAATAATTAAAACTTACTTATATATATATATATATATATATATAATATTTTTTATATATATATAATAGATATAATATATATTTTATTCAATATTTTTAAAAATATTTTATTTTATAAAATAAAATATATATATATAATATCTATATATATTTATATATATAATATATATATATATATATATATATTATATATATATTATATAAATTTATAAATAAATAATTAATAATAAAATAAATTAAATAAAATAAAATAAAAAAGTAAATAAGTAAAGTGGGAAGAAAAATTAAGTGCGTTAGTTTAGAAAATTGAATTAGGACGTAGGCTAATAAGGCTTTTTACAGGCACTTGATTTTTTGGACTCAGAGAGTAAGTAACCGGAGAAGAGGGGATAGAGGGGAGAGGGGAGAGGGGAGAGAGGCATGACATTAAAGGAGAGGATGACAGTGTAGGGGGAGAGGATAGCTGGGAGAGAAGAGAAGAGGGGAGGGAGGGATGATATTAAGGGTGTATGTGAGAGTGTAGGGAGAGTGGAGGGAAACTGTTTGAAATTTTGAGGGGAGAGAAGAAAAGAGGGGAGGGAGGGGTGATATTAAGGGAGAGGATGAGAGTGTAGGGGGGGAGAGGGAAACTGTTCGAAAGTTGAGGGGAAATTTAGGGAAAACTGGAAGTGGTGAATGAAACTTAAAAAAATAAAAAGAAGAAAAAAAAGAAAAAAAAAAAAAAAAAAAAAAAAAAAAAAAA
>SEYY01019603.1:30000-40000 GCA_009176605.1 Armadillidium nasatum
CTCATCCATCAGTCATGCACACACCCACACCCACACCCACACCCACCCCACACCCACACCCACACCCGCACCTACACCCTCACCCTCACCCTCACCCTCACCCTCACCCTTCACCCACCCTCTCACACACAAACACAAACGCACTCACATGAAAATAACGGATGCACACACTTATTTCATGATACGTAAATAATAAGTCTCTGAAACTTTTGCCACTCTCTTTTTGGTTTTCATCCTCCGTTGTTGATAATTTTTTTTATCTTCAATGTTAATATCTTTTTAGTATTTTACTTTTTATATTTATAATAATAGTTGTTTTAAATACTAAGTTATATTAATAGAGAGTGAGCGAGTTAACTTTTTTTAAAGATCAATATATATATTATATATATATATAATATATATATATATATTATATATATATATATATATATATATATATATATTATATATATATTATATATAATATATAACAGTAAATAACGTCATTTAATGACTTCATACACCTTTATTTAATATATTATATAAAACTTATTTTTCATTTCGTATAATAATCATGTATCCATAATATCCGAGTCCAATTTTCATTTAAAGATAATTTTTGAGTTGTCATATCTCAGTAACAATTTGGAGTTATGAAAAACTAATTTCATATTTGGACTCTGTGTATGATTTTCTATAAAAAAATACCAAAAAATTTCAAAAATTTAAAGAAAATTTGTTTTCCTTTGTCTGCGATTATGCCGCCACATTCAAGGTCATTCGATAGGTGTCACTTTAAAAGTCTTTTTTCTCAGAAACCGTTTGGAATTTTGAAAAACAAATTACAGATTTGGAATCAGCATAGATTTTACTATAAAAATGCTGAAAAAAGAAGATTTAGGAAATACTTACCCCCTCCAAAACAGACCCCCAAACTCATAATGTTATTTATGAAGTACATTCCATGTTTGAGTGGTCATATCTCAGTAACCATTTGGGATTATGAAAAACTAATTACAAATTTGGAATCAGAAAAAATTTGCTATAAGAATACTTCAAAAAAAATTACGAAACTAGAAAAAAACTAGAAATAACAAATATTTTTGGTGAACATAAGTAACGCACACTCTTTTAAGGTCATTCGACATGTGTCACTTTAAAAGTCTTTTTCTCAGGAACCGTGTGGAATTATGAAAAACTAATTACAAATTTGGAACCAGCATAGATTTTACTACAAAACTGGAGGAAGAAGAAAAAAAGTTTGCTAAGATTTTTCACTCATAGAAAAGAACGAACCCCTGCATGGAGGGTCCCTTAAGGTACGTCACAGAATGACTTCATATTCCTTTCATTTAAAATATTATTCTTTATATTTACAAGTCTCCATATTACGCTGAACATTTATTTCATGAGTATCACCAAAGACTGCAGTCATCAATTCTGATATGCAGTGAACAAACAAGTCATCCCCTTTCATTTCATGGTCAGCAAACACTTATCATTAGTCATTTCTAATCAATATCCACCTGCATTCAGGTTTCGAACCCGTGTTCTTTGAACGAGTACACGTGTCACTTCAAATATGTCATCACATACATCCTACTCTCACCAAGCCTAATTTCGCGTGTAAAACAAGGTCGTTTTCAATGCCTCAAAAACATAGTTCTTACATCTTTCCACTCGACATATAATCTTCCACTCAACTCACAGCAGGACCTTTCGTCTACACTTAATATTCATTGCAGTCTTACAATAACTTAAAACTTAGTAACAAGGGAATAACGAGCTGAGAATCTAGTGATATTAGTTTGATGAGACTCCGTTCCCTTGAAAGTTGGTTCTTAAAAAAAAAAAAAAAAAACGAAAAAAAAGGAGAAAATAAAATTGAACTTTGTCAACTTTTCAGATCTTGAGTTAAAATGCTGAAAAAGTTGTGATCGTCTAAATTGCTCTCCCGAATGACATTAAATAGGCAATATATATATATATATATATATATATATATAATATATATATATATATATATATATATATATATATATATATATATATATATATATATATATGTGTATGTGTATATGTCATCATCATCGTCGTCGTCAGTAGTAAGGAAGACACTTTTGAGAGGAAAACAGAATAACGGGATTCTGATTTGCAATTGTAAATCACTTCGCTCAAATCAAACTCACGCTCATTCCTGACACCGTTTGGGGGGGTCAAACCGTCGAAATTGGACTCAAGTAGGGGAAAGGTTCCCATGTGAGGCCCCGTGAACCCCCCAAAATAGGTACCAAGAAGTTAACTGAGCTGGTAGAATTGCTACGTTCACCTCCCTTTCTTTCTTGACCCTTTTTAGAGGTTTAATCTGGTTGAGGTCTGCTCGAATCGGGGGGAACGGGTCAGTGGAGGGTCCGTGAACCGACAAACAAAGGTCAGGAAGGTTTTTATATGGTTATATGACGATGAGGATTAGAATATGAAGTTTATGTTATGTTCTATATAAAGTGTTAAAAAGTTAGGTTGAATACATAGATTTAAGATAGGCACTTCTATTTTTAAACAAGCTTCTAATAACTATGCCCAATCTTACATGAACTCTACTGGTAAAGTCTGGAACACACTCCCTTTATTTGTTTTCCCAACTTCCTTTGACTTGCACACTTTTAAACGCTGTGTATCGGATCACGTCGGCCATTAATGACCAGATTTCTGACATTTCCCCAACTCTGATGGAAATTGGTAGACCGCTGATCTGATATATATATATATATATATATATATATATATATATATATATATATATATATATATATATATATATATATATATATATATATATATATATATATATATATAGTTAAAAGTATGGATAACCGTAGACAAATAGCGAATGTAATGTTTTCTATAACAGGAAAGTTTGCTTAAAAATATAACAAAAGGATTGGAATTGTTTCTTGACACTCAAAAGCGATCGGTCGGGTAGGGATGCTCACTCATTGTTTACACCAAAGAAACACATCAGAAAAGAAAGAAAGATGTATCTGTCCTACAGGTGTCCTACATCGTGAAAGGAAGTTCCATCATCCATTTCAAGAAATTACGTTCGATTGCTATACCACTTCTCAAAATCTCATGATTAGGATTAAAAGCTAGTTTGAATGACTCATATCACCTTAAAAACCCTTCAACTTCACAGCTATGCTCATGAGTAATCAATGATTAACGTTGAATGATAAAAATGTGGTCTCAGGAAAGAGTATGAGGAAAATAGGATGCTGTGGCTTTCAGCCCAGTAGGAAGGGATAGAGATGGTGCTGCGGCTAGAGAAAGGTGAGCAGGTGAGAGAGATGAAGAGAGAGAGAGAGAGAGAGAGAGAGAGAGAGAGAGAGAGAGAGAGAGAGAGAGAGAGAGAGAGAGAGAGAGAGAGAAGAAAAGAAAAAGAAAGTAAAGAGAAAGAATAGAGAGAGAGAGAATGGTAAAGTGGGTTGCTATGGCAATGACATCAATTTGTAAAGGAGGGGGGAGTTCATTAGTTCATTATAGAAAGAGGGGTGAGGGTTAGGGTGTATGTCCCTTCGGGTAGACTGAAACCTTCATAAGGGGCCTGGAAAGTGAATGAGCAAAAATTTGGTGTGGGGCTAAGCCTCAGCTCATGAAGGAGGGGTACTCTCTCCTGAAGGTGGGTGCTTAACCCTCAGGATGATTGTTATCCACAAAAAAAGGACTCTGGAAAGATGTTGAAAATGTGAGATGCCATGGCTGCGCATTCGGCTCCTAAGGGAAGGATCCCAGCCCTTGAAAATGGTGTCTGAAGGTCCCGAAATGGGTCAGGAAAGAGCGTGGCCATACATGAGTCACTCAGTTGGGGTCAGGAAAGAGCGTGGCCATCCATGAGTCACTCAGTTGGGGTCAGGAAAGAGCGTTACAAAATGGAGTGCTGGGAGCGTAGCCCCCTGGCTCTTAAAAGAGGGTCATTAACCCCAAAAAAGGGATCAGGAAAGTTCACGGACTCCGGATGTGGCTCAGATGTTCAGTACCAGTTCCTCAAATCCTGTTAGTCTTATCTGGTCATAGGAAGTGCAGTCCTTACTACTATATATATATATATATATATATATATATATATATATATATATATATATATATATATATATATATATATATATATATATATATATATATATATATTATATATATATATATATATATATATATATATATATATATATAATTTTGAGAGGAAAAAATAAATTTTTTATTTCAAGGTTTGTAATTGTGAACAAGTTAATAAATTTTGGAACACATCAATATTAGTTTAAAATGAATAGCCAAATTTACAGTTTTAAGAAACAGGGTAGAAAAAGACAGAAAATATTATATATTTTAATAATTAGAAAATTTTAGTTCTTATAATTAAGAATTTTTTATTTTGCCGGATATCCGACCGGATAAACCGAACACCCAAAAAAAGGCCGGATAGACAGGATAACCAGATAGCAACCAGATATCTGGCCCATCCCTAGTAAGCACACCTTCAAACACCGTGTATAGGGACATGTCGACCTTTAATATGACCTTTCCGGAATATTTTCAAACTCTTGCGAAAATTGATTTGCTTAATTAATTATTTTAGATTTATATATTAAATTAAAATTAAATCATTAAATTTTTATTTATTTATTAACTTTTTATTATTATTATTATTATTATTATTATTATTATTATTATTATTATTATTATTATTATTATTATTATTATTATTATTATATTATTATTATTATTATTATCATTATTATTATATTATTATTATTATTATTATTATTATTATTATTATTATTATTTTTATTATTATTATTTGCTTAATTTTTATTTATTAATTATTTATTTCATGAATTATTTTTACTTTATCTTTGATTTTAGTTTGTTTTTTTTAAATTTAATTATTTTAATAAAAAATTTTTTATTTTTAATTTTCTTAATTTTTTATTATTTTTATTATTTTGATTTATAATTTTTTCTTTTCTTTTTTCTTTTTTACTTTCTAATTTTTCGTTTATATTTGTTAAAAATTCTTTTCGTGATGGGGGAGGGGGATGGGTGAGGGGGTTCTAAGGAGGGAGGGAGTGGGAGGGAATTCTCATGGGAAGAAGAGGGGTGGGGTTGAGAGGGGGTGGGTTCTCAGGGTCCATTTCCAGAGAGTGTTTAAATTTATTTTAGTTTTAACATAATTTCATTTATTTTATTTTCATTTTATATTCAAATTATTTTTCTTTCTTTTTTTTTAAATTATTCTTTTTCGCATTTTACTTTCACAATTTTAGTTATTATTATTATTATTATTATTATTATTATTATTATTATTATTATTATTATTATTATTATTATTATTATTATTATTATTATTATTATTATTATTATTATTATTATTATTATTATCATTATTATTATTATTATTATTATTATTATTATTATTATATATTATTATTATTATTATTATTATTATATTTATTTTATTATTATTATATTATTTTATTATATTTTTTTATTATTATTATATTATTATTATTATTATTATTTATTATTATTATTATTATTATTATTATTATTATTATTATTATTATTATTATTATTATTATTATTATTATTATTATTATTATTATTATTATTATTATTATTATTATTATTATTATTATTATTATTATTATCTATGCATTTTAATTTTAAATTTTCCCCTTGCTTCTAAAATGGCGAGTCCGAATATTTTCATTATGGCTTTATTTCCTTTTAATATTTTTAACGAGAGTCTTTTGTCCCTCCGAGACTTGCTTTGACGCTTCCTGCAAACAACGCTTACAAGGCGAGGCTTTCCTCAATTCATCTTTTATCTTTAGAGACTTAATTTTTGTAATGGATTTCTTTCAAATGTGTCACACCTTATCTCTTATGCTTAAAACAAGTCTAAAAATCGTATATATATATATATATATATATATATATATATATATATATATATATATATATATATATATATATATATATATATATATATATATATATATATATATATATATATATATATATATATATATATATATATATATATATATATATATATATATATATATATATATATATATATATATATATATATATATATATATATATATATATATATATATATATATATATATATATATATATATATATATATATATATATATATATATATATATATATATATATATATATATATATATATATATATATATATATATATTATATATATATATAAGTGATACATTTGTCAACAGAAAATTTTCTTAATTAATTTTACGTTAAGTTTTTATATAATAAGAGGGGTTATGCGGAACCATATTTTTATGTTTATATGATGTCGTGTACGCTCTTAATTGACAAGGAAGAACTCTATACGGATTCGGAGGTTAATTACTTCTAATAGAGATATATGACCAAAGAGACCTTTTTAGGTGCATGCATGTTTACTAAAGAGATAATAATATGTTGTATTGAAAATGTAAAAAATAATGTTAAATTTTGAAAGGCTTATAACTTTGAAATGAAAATAGGTAGAGTAAACCTGTGGTAATGCATCTTTTATATCTTTCTAAGACCTTTATTTTGCAATTGGTTTGGTAGAAATCGGATGAATATTAAGAAAGTTAGGCTCAAATTTCAAAAGTAAATCCCTCTTACTCAATGATTTCGCATATTCTCTCTCTCTCTCTCTCTCTCTCTCTCTCTCTCTCTCTCTCTCTCTCTCTCTCTCTCTCTCTCTCTCTCTCTCAGTCAAAAAAAAATTTGACTGAGGACAGAAAATAACTCCGTTTTAACTTCCTATTTTAACTTCAAAAAATCAAAAAATTAAAACGAAAAATAAAAAAAAAAAAAAAAAAAAAAAAAAAAAAAAAAAAAAAAAAAAAAAAAAAAAAAAAAAAAAAAAAATTTTTTTTTCTTTTTTTTTTTAATATTTTTTTTTAAAAAAAAAAAAAAAAAAAAAAAAAAAAAAAAAAAAAAAAAAAAAAGCAAGGAAAATTAAATTAAAATTTTGGCCACTGATTTGACGCCCTTTGGCACTGGAATCTTAAAATTGGCACTAAAAAGTTTCCAAAAAAAAAAAAAAAAAAAAGTACAGAGAAGTTTCCTCATTCAACAACAAAATTTAATGCAACCTCCGACGCAGTTTTCATATTAATTTATTTCATTATAAAGAATAACAATACAAACTTAATAGTAGAATATAAACACAATTTCACACAAAAACACACACACAGACACACGGGCTGGCACACGTGTTATAATATATAAATTATATATATATATATATATATATATATATATATATATATATATTATATATATATATATATATATATAATAATATATATATGTGTGTGTGTGTGTGCGTAATGAGAGAGAGAGAGAAAATATATTTAAAGAATGGTAAAGATAGATAGAGAGAGTTGTAAAGAGAAAGAGAGAGCATGATACGGAGGGGGAAGAGAGAGAGAGAGAGAGAGAGAGAGAGAGAGAGAGAGAGAGAGAGAGAGAGAGAGAGAAGCCGAGAGAGAAAATGATAGAAATAATGATAGAGATAGAAAGTTGCAAAGAAAGAGTGAGAGAAAGAGAAAGACAGACATTTAGAAAGAAAGATAAAGAGAGATAGAAAGTTAAAAAGTAAGAGAGAGAGCATAATAAAGAGGTAGAGAGAGAGAGAGAGGGAGAGAATTGACATTTTTAACATTTTCTAAAATAAGGAGAAATATTCTGAGACTTTTCCAATAGAGTCTTTAAAAAATTTGTGAAAATAAAAATCTTTTAATTTTAATGTTAGTAAACAGAAGGAGATGAACAAACACCCTTTTTCTTTCCTCTTTTCATCCCTCTTTTTACCCTATTTTCCCTTATTACCCCCTTTTACCCTCTTTCCTATTCCCCCCCCCCCTCCGTCTTTGACTTTCCTTCCCTTTACATTGATCCTCATCAAAATTTTAAAAGTTATTCTATTTTAAAGGATATAATAAGGTATATATCGAGCACACACAACACACACACACACACACACACACACACATATATATATATATATATATATATATATATATATATATATATATATATATTATATATATATATATATATATATATATATATATATATATATATATATATATATATATATATATATATATATATATATATATATATATATATATATATATATATATATATATATATATATTTATATATATATATATATATATATATATTATATTTTTAAATAAATATATATATATATATATATATATATATATATATATAATATATATATATATATATATATATATATATATATATATATAATATATATATATATATATATATATATATATATATATATATATATATATATATATATATATTATATATATATAAATAAATATATATATATATATATATATATATATATATATATATATATATATATATATATATATATATATATATATATATATATATATATATATATATATATATATATATATATATGCATATATATTAAGAACTTTGTGAATTTTATGGCAAACTTGGTCACTTGTTATTTTTTATTCAGAAAAACCAATAAAAAACCGATTTTACAAAAATTTTCTTTTCTTTTTCTTTCCTGAGGGAACTGAAAGAGTTTTTTTTTCTCCTTTTTTTAATTATTACATTTTTATTTTTATTTTATTTATTTTTTATTTTTTTATTTTTTTTTTTTAAGAAATATTTTGCTTGTGGAAAATTTGATGTTGCATCCTTTGTTTTAAGTTTTTCTTTCGTATTGAATAGAAAGAAAGATATAAAAGTATTAGCTAAAAATTCATAAAAAATATTAATAAATTTTAATTAGTTTTCAGATGAAATGTTTAAGAATTATGTTTATGAATTAATAAAAAAATAAATAAAATTACATAAAACTTTAGATTTTCTCTAGAAATGAAGTTATCGACACTTTAGTTAGGTTAGGTTAAGTTAAGTTAGGTTAGTTTAATTTAATTTAAGTTAGGTTAGGTTAGTTTAGGTTATTAGGTTAGGTTAAGTTAGGTTAAGTTAGGTTAGTTTAGTTTAGGTTAGCTTAGGTTATTTTAGTTTAGGTTATTATTAGAAAACATTTAACTAAAATTGATTAATTAAGTAATTTTATAGAGATGTAAACTCTTTCAATACACATTAAATACTCAATAAAAGAGTACCGTATCAAAACGATTACTAGATATTTGAACATTATTTACTATTATAAATAATAAAAAATAATATCCGGAAAATTGTAATGTTTTTCTGGTATCATCCCCTAAATATATTTTATTTAAAATATTAAAATAATGAAGTTTTTTTTCTGAAAGTTGTTTATATTTAATTATCTAATTGCCAAATTATCTCTCTTTGATTCTTCATCAACACATACAACAATATTTCAGCTATCTATTGGTGCTCCATTATATGGTTCACCTATGCAAGTAACGTAAGCTTCGTTAAATAAAGTAGATTGGAAAAAATGACAACAATTCTATGGGACCAAGTGTTTGAATATGAAGAGGTGAAGGTGTCAGGCAGCTTGGAGGAAGCGTAACCTAAAGGAAAATGACAATAAGTATGTTATTCATGCGATATTTTGAATATGAGATATTCTTTCTTTACTCTTACCTTCCTCTCACTCAGACGTAAATAAGTTTCCGGCATCCACCATAGATCAGTCCAGACAGTTGTGTCTGCCAATAGGCCAGTGAACCCCAGGGAGCTTTCTTGAAGGGTTCTAACCGAGAAGATTTACGTTCCTCCAGGGGATGGATTTACTTATTTTATTTCGTATTTTATAAACGAAGGAGTCAGTTAAGTTACTCAGAAACAGAATTTAGTATACATGTTAAAGATGATCTTGTTTATAATACGAAAAGCAAAAATTGTACTAATGTATAATAATCCTTGACAAATTCAAAAAATATTTTTGATTATTTCA
>SEYY01019603.1:45000-50000 GCA_009176605.1 Armadillidium nasatum
TATTATTATTATTATTATTATTATTATTATTATTATTATTATTATCATTATTTTTTTTTATTATTATTATATTTTTATTATGATAAAATCTATAATTAAACTAAATTGATTTGATTATTTTTTTTATGTACATTTCGTGTATAAAAAGATATTTAAATTTGTATGTAAATTGAAAATGTTTGAAACAAAATTTGAGCTCATAATACGAATTCGCCCTCCCCCCCCCCAAGAAGCCATTTTCAGTTATTAAAAAGAAAACAAAAAAATGTTAAAATTTTATATTTTTATTTTTATTTTGTACATTATTGTAATTTTTTATTTTTTTTTACCTCAATAAAAATTTTTTGGGTTGATAGATTTGATTGATAATATTTTGATTGAAATATTATTATATCTCCAAAATATTTCTTTGTTTAAACACTTTAAAACATACATAAAAATCTAATATTGTAAGGTTTCATATTTTAATATGTTCATAAATTATTTTCCAAATTTTTTTTGTATCTCGTAAATTATCCAAAAAAAAAAAAAAAAAAAAAAAAAAACAATTTTCTCTATAAAACTTTCCTTTATGGACTTTGACGTCATAAAAAGATAGTTTGAGTACTAAAATTTGCCACAGAAAGCCAATTAATATATATATATTTTATATATTAATATATATATATATTATATATATATATATATATATATATATATATATATATATATATATATATATATATATATATATATATATATATATATATATATATATATATATATATATTCATCTTTTAAAACCATTAAATAAAACGATAAAAGTAAAAGAAATTAAGACATTTTAACAAAATATGTTAAAACACAAGTAAAAATTAAGTAAAAGGGTTAAAACGGCGCGAAACGTTTCAAAGCTAAAAACTTCCTTATTCAATCGCGAATGAAGAGAAATGAGAACTCACGACCAGCTCAAGACGAAAGAAAAGGGGCGGGACTTCACGCATACATACCTACAAAACTAGGACCGGACTCAATTTATAAGTTGACGAACAGTCCGATGTTCAACCAAATGGACTTCACGAAATTGTAAGTGTTGTCATCCATGTCAAAAAATCCGGGGGAAGAAGTAAAGTTTTGAAAAAATATAGAAGTGATTTGAAATAAAGTAAATGAAAACCAGCATACAGAGTTAGTAGTAAGGGGACCAATTTACACCATCGATCCTTTTCGATCCTTTTCAATCCTTTTCGATCTTTTTCGGTCCTTTTCGATCCTTTTCAACCCTTTTCGATCCTTTTCGATCCTTTTCGATCCTTTTCAATCCTTTTCGATTCCTTTGAATCCTTTTCAATCCTTTACGATCCTTTTCGATTGCATTGTAGAACCTTTTGCGTATCATAATTAAAAAAAAAAAAAAAGAAAATTAGTAAAAATTTTTTTTTTTATTTTTTATTTATAATTTTATATTATTAAATCATTTTAGGGAAAAGGGTTAAAGATTTGCACTGATAAATCCTCAATTTCTTAATTTCTTACATCCTCATTGCATCACTATTTGTGGATCTGGAGAAAATCATCTCGATATTACTATATATATATATATATATATATATATATATATAATATATATATATATATATATATATATATATATATATATATATATATATATATATATATATATATATATATATATATATATATATATATATATATATATATATATATATATATATATATATATATATATATATATATATATTATATATATATATATATATATATATATATATATATATATATATATATATATATATATAGATATATATATATATATATATATATATATATATATATATATATATATATATATATATATATATATATATATATATATATATATATATATATATATATATATATATATATATATATATAGCATATTTCAGTTCTCCTTTTCAGCCAAATATAAATCAATGATCAAGACAACTTCCCCACTTTCCCCCTAATCCTCTAGGAGGTCCCCCCTCAACCCCCCCAATCTCTAGGAAACTTAATAAAGTCCTTGAATCTGGCGTCACAAAAAAAAAAAAAAAAAAAAAAAAAAATACCTGAGAATGAAAAAATAGATTTTTATATTGTTAATTAAATAAGGAATGCGATAATTTAGGCTCAAACTGATCAATAAATAACAGTCACACAGCACACGAAAACACACACACACATACACACACACACACGCACATATATATATATATATATATATATATATATATATATATATATATATATATATATATATATATATATATATATATATATATATATATATATATATATATATATATATATATATATATCATTGTTTAATTTAAAATAATATCAGTCAAGTATAACAGGAGAAATAGCACAGTTATTTATTGTTTTAAAAGATATTCTCTAAATCGATTTAATTTTAAAATAATTTATTTATTAATTATTATTATTAATATATTAATAAAATAAATTTAAATAAAGGGAATTAGTTTTATGATAAAGAAAATTTTATAAATTACAAGAAAATAGAGAGAGAAATTCCTTAATATGGTTTATTAAGAGTTTCGCTACAGGTAGGTTGCGATTCCCAGAGGGAAAGTTTAAATAAGTGTTTTCTAGAGACCGTCTAACAGTGGAATATTTTTTAATTTGTCCCTCATTTTGTTTTAAATAATAATTTAAATAAATTTACATTTTAGATTGATTTTATAATGATATAGTATTTTTTTTAATATTTTTAATTTTTTTAATTTTATTTATTTATTTATTTATTTGCTTATTTATTTAAGAGAGAAAATAGATTTAAACTTTACAATACCAATAATAAAACTGTGAATTAAGAATAGTTTTAATTCTTGCAGCTGAATTATTAATTATTATGAATTCACATCACGAATTTTTTCAATTAAAAAATAAAAATAAAAAATGAATTTTATAAATTTTTGAAATTAAAAAAAAAAATTTGAATTACATGAAGAAATAAATATGGAATATATATATATATATATATATATATATATATATATATATATATATATATATATATATATATATATATATATATATATATATTATATATATATATATATATATATATATATATAAAGAGAGAGAGAGAGAGAGAGAAAGTAAGGTCATAGTGAGAAGAAGTGTCTCGCAGAGAATCAGAAAGAAAAAATATCTCACTGCTTTGAGAGAGAGAGAGAGAGAGAGAGAGAGAGAGAGAGAGAGAGAGAGAGAGAGAGAGAGAGAGAAGAGAGAGAGAGAGAGAGAGAGAGAGAGAGAGAGAGAGAGAGAGAGAGAGAGAGAGAGAGAGAGAGAGAGAGAGAGAGAGAGAGAGAGAGAGAGAGAGAGCCTCTCAGTCAAAGAGAATCAGAGAAAGAAAATATTTCAGGGTTCGAGAGAGAGAGAGAGAGAGAGAGAGAGAGAGAGAGAGAGAGAGAGAGAGAGAGAAAGACCCTCTCAGTCAGCAGCAGAGAGAGAGAGAGAGAGAGAGAGAGAGAGAGAGAGAGAGAGAGAGAGAGAGAGGTCAAATGTCAAAACAATGTTAATTACAAAGCTTTACTTTCATCCATTTGGGATTACGTGGCAAAGACGACGAGTCACGAGAGATCCTTCGTGGACAAAAGCCTGACACAAGTCATCACTCATTAATTAATCTCATAATTTTATTTCATATGAAATTTCATCATTAATTAATTCATTTCATATGAAATTTCATCACTCATTAATTAATCTCATAATTTTATTTCATATGAAATTTCATCACTCATTAATTAATCTCATAATTTTATTTCATATGAAATTTCATCACTCATTAATTAATCTCATAATTTTATTTCATATGAAATTGTCTTTGTGACAAGAATTGAGAAGACTCTCTTCAAAAATGTTTAATTAAAATAAAGTGTAAACACATTTAAAATAAAATATTTATTTTTTTATTTCTTTATTTATTTAGTTGTTTTTTGGTTATTTATTTATTTATTTGTTTATTTATTTTATATATTCTATGTTTGTTTATTCGTCCATTCGTTCTGTTAATTAATTCTGCATCACTGATGTTACTTTTGGTAATAAAAACTTATTTCAATATTAATTGAAATAATTTCTTCTGTAATTATATTTTTATTTATCGATCTTGACGAATCATTTTCAGCTGCATTTTTTAATGTAAATTACGTAAATTACGACTCTGTTACATTCATTGTGTAACATTTTGATTTCATTTTAAATATAAAGTGTTCGAAAATTCTTCGTTGAAAATAGATAAACTAAAGTCATAATTTTCTTTATAAAGAATCACCAGATAAATTTTTGAAGAAAAACAACTAGCAAAGCGGGAAAACCAGCTGGCAAAGGCAGAGTCTGACGATTATGATATGCTTACTCACGTGCTTGATGGCGCTGGTTCGATTCCACATTGAGATCCTAGGTATATACTACCTACAAAGTTCCTCTCCTAGAATAGGAAGTGAGAAGTGAACTTTAAAAGGAAAAAAAAATAAATAAATAAAAAAAAAAAATAAAAAAATCTGGAACTGTAATAGAAGTAAAACATTTTTTCGAACCACAGGTCGAAGTTCGAATAGGAGACTGATTAGAAGTAGAGTCAGTATCAGAGCCTGAGTCTAAACTGAAGCTGGATCCTGACTGGAAAGTAGGAAGATGGTTTTAAATAAAAACAAGACATTCCTGAGCTTTAATATATATATATATATATATATATATATATATATATATATATATATATATATATATATATATATATATATATATATATATATATATATATATATATATATATATATATATATATATATATATATATATATCTGACGAAGTAATATTAGGATTGATATAACGTTATTGGGTTCACAAGAAACCGTTGGCTATCATCTTAGTGTGAAATAGCCTGAAAATGAACCAGTTTATTATAACGATTCTAATTTGGGTTGTGAAGGTTCGGGTTTCGATTCCTTGAT
>SEYY01019603.1:55000-57500 GCA_009176605.1 Armadillidium nasatum
TGAAGCTTTCACGTCGTTTAGCAATATGTGTTTGATATTGGCCTAAAATATGGATTCGCGTTCGTGTGTAAACGATTCAAATATATTTTTGTTATATTTGTGGAAGTTACGTCGTTGTAAAGCAAAGACAAACTTTTACAGACTTTATTAAGATAAAACATGGGCACCTCATACAGTATGCCGAACGTGTGCTGAGGCATTAAGACTTTAGAGTAAAGGTAAGGAACTTTCCCTGAACTTTGCTATTCTAATTGTTTGAAGAAAACCCAATAATTACTACGATAACTCTTATTTCTGTTTGACAAATGTATGTAAATATAATGTAAAAAAAAACATGGAAAATATATCAAACCTACTCTTTGATAAAAAAATCATCAGCCTTCAAAATGGAGACTATTTATAGATTCAATCAAACGAAGCTTAAAAGGTGTGTTACTTCATAATGTACGTCCATCAATTCCTGTGGCCCACTCTGTACATTTAATAGAAACATACAAAAATATTCCACTTATGCTGGAGATTGTCAAATAGAATGATTACGCATGACTTCTGTATATAGATTTGAAGGTCATAGGCATGGTACTAGGATTTCAGGCTGGATACAGAAAATATGCATATTTTCTATGCGAATGAGATAATCGTGACAACAAAAATCATTGAAAAGGGAAACAGTAGCCCCCACGGAAAACTATTGATCCTGGTAAAAGAAGGTACTCCACGAACCATTTGTCAATCCCAAAAATGTATTACTCTCTCCACTTCATACTAAATTAGGCATTATAAAGCAATTAGTGAAAGCCCTCGTCAAGGACAGTGCTTGCTTACAAAATATGTGTCTGAAATTCTCCTCTATTTAAGCTAAATTTAAGGAGGGACTTTTTGTTAAATACTAAATCCGCAAGTTGATGTATGGCCAAACGTTTGATTTTACAATGACAAAATGCGAATTAGAGGCATTGACTGATATGAGAAAGTATTATTGAGAAACCCCTCGGGAATATAAAAGATTCAGTTACAAAACATTGGTAGAAAATATGCCCGAAAAAATGAAATCCCTTGGTTGCCACAAGAGAATTAATTAAATTACATTTCTTGCATTCGCATTTAGAGTATTTTCCCGCAGATCTTAGAAACGTTTCCAAGCAGCAAGGTGAAAGGTTCCATCAAGATAAAAAGATATGGAACAAAGGTATCAAGGCAGATGGAATGCAAACATGCTGACTACTGTTGGATGTTAAAAAGGGAAACAAGATCCGAAACCGGTTCAAGTGTACACAGAACACAAAACGAAAAATTTCAGTCCTAATTGGCAAGTTTCTTAATATTGCAAACAATATGTTGTTTTTTTTTTTTTTTTTTTTTTTTTTAAGAGAAAAATCTCGATATATGCTATATGTGTTATAAACTATTGAACATATATGTAGTATTTTGATTCAATCAATGTTCCAGTCAAATAATAACATAACTTTATCATTGTCGTTAAACATATTTCATGTTAAATACATTTGAGATATATATTTTTCAGCACAGAAATACCTATAGGAACACCAATTCTTTCAAACACATAATTTTTTTTAAAATGCAGAACAGTATATATATATATATATATATATATATATATATATATATATATATATATATATATTATATATATATATATATATATATATATATATATATATATATATATATTCAAAATAAACGTTTTAACCAAAGCCAGACAGATATTCAAGTAACACAGAAAAAAATTTAATTAACACAATAAGCTTCAATAAAGACAATAGGATTATATCAAAATAAAGTTTGTTATTCCCAAGTTGTTAGTCTTTGGAGTAGATTCAAAAATTGAACATTGCTTCTAAAAAAAGAATTATTCTATTGTATTCAAATTAAATATATCAATAAATGCTTCTATTTTTGAAGCATTATACTAGTGTGCTCACACAGATGCACTCACATCATATATATATATATATATATATATATATATTATATATATATATATATATATATATATATATATATATATATATATATAATATATATATATATATATATATATATATATATATATATATATATATATATATATATATATATATATATATATATATATATATAATATATATATATATATATATATATATATATATATATATATTATATATTTTATACTATATTTTATTTTATATATATATATATATATATATATATATATATATATATATATATATATATATATATATATTATATATATATATATATATATATATATATATATATATATATATATATATATATATACAGGGGTGTGTGTGTGTGTATTTCTAACAAAAATATGAAAACTGTTGAAATAACGGGAAAATATGAAATAGCAGAGGCACCACACGTGCTTGTGTCACGTGTGAGAGGTAACTTATAATGTCGGTAGGAAGCGTCTTTTGCTTTGTGTTCAACATTTTTGTTGACTTATGTTATGTCCAATCATTCAGAATTTCAA
>SEYY01019603.1:72500-95000 GCA_009176605.1 Armadillidium nasatum
ATTTTATTTCTTAAAAAAAAAAAAAAAAAAAAAAAAAAAAACACGAATACAAATATGTAAAAAATAAAAAAACAAAAAAAACACACACACACACACATTCACACTCGCACACATAAACATCGTCCGTTGTTTTTTGCAATTAAAATTTTAATTCCAAAATTTATTTTAATTTTAAAATTTTGCAGAGAGAAAAAAATTTCAATGAGCTTACTCTGTCTCACGAATTTAGTCAGAAATATTTGAAAGTTTCTAAATAGTTTTATTTTGCTCTCAAAATTAAATAATAATTGAAAAATTTATATATAATAATATATATATATATATATATATATATAATATATATATATATATATATATATATATATATATATATATATATATATATATATATATATATATATATATATATTTTTATATAAAACGCCACCACTCACGGGCAGAGCCCTTTTCAAGGAGGGGGCACACACACAAGGACAAACTCACACAAACACACACACCTAACGCACAGCCCTCAGGTGGGCGCAGACGGAAGACTTGAAGAGTGGAAGATTAAATACAGGAGGAAAAATAGAAGATGGTAGAGAATTCCACAGAATAGAGGTGGCTGGAAAGAAGGAGGTACCACAACGGGCTAGCCTGGGATTCCCTACGTCCACACAAAATTGGTGCGAAAGCAGGGCACCCCTTGTGCAACGAGGACGACGCAACGGTGGAGGAATGCGAGAGGCCAATTCCCTCGAGCACCTGCCATTGTAGTACCTGTAGAAAAGAGATAGCGCGCCAACGTCACGTCGCAGAGACAGAGGGTCAAGAGAGTTTGAAAGTAGGGGACAGTTTATTAATCTTTTAGCTTTTGACTCAACCCTATCCAGAAGAGAGGAGGAGCCAGAGCCCCCCCAAATGTGAGAACAGTACTCCATACAAGGCGAATAAGACCCTTATATATTTGGAGTAACTGCTCAGAAGAAAAAAACTCTCGCAACCTGAACAGAACTCCCAGCTTCTTTGAGGCAGCTTTAGCAACCATTGTGATATGTGGTTTCCAAGACAGTTTGTTGTTTATGTTTAGACCAAGAATGTTAATGTTATTTACAGGTGAGACGGGAGAGCCATCGAAGAGGATAGGAAAGTTAGGAGGTGTTTTTGAGAGGGAGATGTGAAGAACTTGAGTTTTTAAAGAGTTGAATTTCACAAGGTTGCTATGTCCCCACCGGGAAATTCCATCCAGATCGGCAAGAATAGAATCGGAAAGTTGAAGACGAGAAGCAAGTCTAGAAGCAAAAGAGGGAGCAGATTTGAAATGAGTAGAAGAATGTAGAGTTGAATCATCAGCATAAGAGTGAACAGAGTTAGAAGTGCAGTGGAGAAGATCGTTAATGAAAAGTAAGAATAAGGTTGGAGATAAAACAGAACCCTGAGGAACACCACAGTTGACAGAAAAGGAGGAAGAGGTCGCTCCATCTACAACTGCCGAAATGGAACGATCTGAGAGAAAACTAGACAAGAGTAAGCAAAGAGAAGGAGGAAACCCAAAGGAAGGGAGCTTAGAGAGTAGTGACGCATGCCATACCCGGTCGAAAGCCTTGGATATGTCAAGCGCCATCCACACAAGACTCCCCGAAGTCCCTAAGGGCAGAAGACCATAAATCAGTAAGATAGGAAAGTATGTCACCAGTTGACCTCGAGCGACGAAAGCCATACTGGTGATCAGAGAGAAGAGAATGAGACTCCAAATGATCCAGGAAATGAGAGTTGAGGAGAGTTTCAAAAATTTTAGATAGAACACAAGTGAGAGCAATAGGTCGATAGTTAGAAGGGTCAGAACGGCTACCTTTTTTCGGGATCGGCTGAACCAACGCACGCTTCCAGCATAGAGGAAAAGTATTAGTATTAAGGCATAGAGAGTAGAGCTGAACGAGGACAGGGGCCAACTCGGAAGCACACTCCCTCAGAACACGAGGGGGAATGCCATCCGGGCCACTGGCCTTCCTGACGTTCATAGATTTCAGGATCCCATGCACCCGATCATGAGTAATTATAGGTAGAGACATGGGACACCTGAGAGGAGAAGGAGTAGGAGGAGGGATGCCAGAATCTAGCAGGGTGGAATTAGATGAAAAAAGGAGGCCGAAGAGATTAGCCTTTTCAGAAGGAGTATTAGCTACAGAACCATCAGAGCGAATAAGAGGAGGAAAGGCAGATTTACAGAAGTTGTTAGAGATATTTTTGACAAGAGGCCAGAAATTTTTATCAGTAGGAGAGCCATGGAGGTCAGCGCACTTCCTTTTAATGAAAGTACGCTTAGTCCGTCGAAGAACATCCCTGCATCGATTCCGGGGCTGAATGAAAATTAGCAAGAGTGATAGGAGAAGGAGAGTTTTTCCATTCACGATAAGCATTGTCTCTCTCCCGGAAGGGCAAGAGAACAATTGCCATCGAACCATGGATTTTGAGGAGAAAAAGATTTAGTTGAAGATGGAATGAATCTGCCCATCCCTTCAAGGATTACTGCCCCTACCTTTTCAGCAGAGACAGAAGCGTCCCCCGAGACAAAGCAAGATTCACTCCAATGATAGTTAGCAAAGAAGCGGCGCATTGCCCCCCAATTAGCCCGATTAAAGTGCCAGAAAGTACGTTTAGGGCATGGTGGAGCTGTTGGAGAGAAAGCATTATAACTAAGAGCTATAAGATTATGGTCAGAGTTACCAATAGGAGGGAAAATGGTGTATTTATAACTAGAAGGAGTAGTGGTGAAGCATAAATCAAGTGTATTCAAGAATTGGTTAGGACGATCTGGAATGTGTGTGGGTTCCCTAATCAACTGCTCCAGATCGTTAAGAATGCTGAATGAATTGGCCTCCCTCCCACCTGTATCAGTATGAGAGGAACCCAACCACTCAGTGTGGTGTACGTTGAAATCCCCTAAATAGAGGACCTCAGCATTTGGATGAGAAGAAGTGACAGTCTCGTGAGTAGTAGTAAGATATTGAAAAAAGATTGGAAAATCTGTTCCATTAGGGGAGCAGTAGCAGAAGCACAAGATAATTGTAGTAGTAGGAAGACAGATTTTAAGCCATAAAACATCGAAATTAGGAGATTCTAGATTTACGAGACGTGTCACAGGAGTGTTAATGTTAATATAGGCACAGACTCCACCATTTAGACGGAAATTGTGAAAAAAGTTGTAGTTAGAGACATTAAGATTGCTAGAGAAAGAATCCCTGTCCAGCTGGGTCTCAGACAGAAGTAAAAGGTTAGGAAGAGAGGTAGTGAGGTAGTGTTCAACAGACGCGAGATTAGATCGAAGGCCACGAACGTTAGCAAAGGTAATAGAAAGCCCCCGTCTACGCCCAGCCCCACGAACACTCAAATTAGGCATTTAAAAAAAAAAAAATAATCTCGCTCACACGCACACACTCAGACACGCACGCTCGCACACACGCACTCACCAACTCACTCCCGCAAGCGCACATGCACACACGCTAGCACACAATAAAGTAACCTAATTAAAATAATTATTGTTAAAATTATTAAAACTATTAAAATCAATTTTGAAAATATTAAAACTATAATTATTAAAACAAATAATGATGTAAAATTTGTAATACAGAAATTCAATTTATTGATCGAAGAAAATAAGTAGCAAGTTTAAAACAGTAAAAGTTTACTTACGGTAAAATTAAAACCATACTTATCTTTCACTGGTCAAGCTTCTTTGACAATAAAATAACCTATAATTAATTAAAAACACTAAAAAAATTAAAACACAGAACACTGAAGAAAAATAAATGAACAACACATTTAACACAAAAAAACACAAGCACACACACTAGCAATAGAGAACTATAAAACACAACCTTTCACTAAGAGAGCCAGACACAATATATATATATATATATATATATATATATATATATATATATATATATATATATATATATATATATATATATATATATAATATATATATATATATATATATATATATATATATATATATATATATATATATATATATATATATATATATATATATATATATATATATATATATAATATATATATATATATATATATATATATATATATATATATATATATATATATATATATATATATATATATATATATATATATATATATATATATATATATATATATATATATATATATATATATATATATATATATATATATATATATATATATATATATATATATATATATATATACCGTGTTTGCATATATGCAATCACTATTACATAACTTTTGCTCAAATTTTCCTACAAGAACTCTGACCTCTGTTTTCATTTTGGTCAATAATATTTAATGTATTCGATGAGATAGTTTCTTGAATCAAGTCATACTTGATCTCTTGCAAAGTAAAAGAAAGTCAAAAAAGATGAGAGGGTTATAGAAATTTGAAAGAGTGAATTAGAAGAGGCAAGGAGACCAGAAGATTGTTCTTTTTGATGAAGTTAAGCTGATGAGTTGTTAGTACATAAAAGGGAAAAGCGATGCATTTTTGCATTTTCTATGTTGACAATCTTGGTCTTAGCAACGAAATATTTGGTGAATTGTTAATTGAAATTCTAAATTTATAAATCTAAATAAGTTGCTCTGCGCAACAGTTCAGCAGCAATTCCACCTAATAGTAAATTATCAAAATGTGGAGGAAAAAGGCAAACCATTTTTACCTGTAGAGGCATGGGAATATTTGACCTCAAAATGTGGAGGGGAACGGCGGACTATATTTTATCCTGTAGAGACATGAGAACATCTGATCTAAAATGTGGAAGGGAACGGCGGATTATTTTTAACCTGTAGAGGCATGAGAATATCTGAGCTCAAAATGTGGAGGGGAATGACGGACTATATTTTAACCTGGAGAGGCAAATATGACCTCAAAATGTGCAATTGAACAGCGGACTATATTTTAACCTGTAGAGTCATGAGAACATCTGATCTAAAATGTGGAAGGGAACGGCGGACTATTTTTAACCTGTAGAGGCATGAGAATACCTGACCTCAAACTGTGGAGAGGAACGGAGGATTATATCTTAACCTATAGAGGCATGAGAGTATCTGACCCCAAAACCAAAGAGAGAAACTTCAGAAGAAGAACAAATAGACAAGAATAATTAGTCAGAAATCATCTCTAGAGAAATTGTCGTATTGTATGGATTTACTACTACTACTACTACTACTACTACTACTACTACTACTACTAATAATAATAATAATAATAATAATAATAATAATAATAATAATAATAATAATAATAATAATAATAATAATAATTTCCACCAATGGTACAGAAGAGAGAGTGAAATTCAACTGACCATTTTCATATGAATTATTTGAAAAGTTGTCATTTAAATGTTAAAAGTTCCGGCAGGTTCCGGTACGTGTCTAATATATATATATATATATATATATATATATATATATATATATATATATATATATATATATATATATATATATATATATATATATATATATATATATATATATATATATATATATATATATATATATATATATATATATATATATATATATATATATATATATATATATATATATATATATATATATATATATATATATGAAAATTTGAAAGTATTGGTGGATGAGTTTGTAAAGGGTTGTGATGATTTGGGTTTAAGAGTAAATGCAGGTAAGAGTAAAGTGCTGTGGATGAAAAATGGGGAGGGAGGAGAGAGGGGTGTGGTTGAGGAAGATGATGTACAAATTAAAGTAGGTAGGGAGAAATTGGAGTTAGTCACTGTATTTAAGTATCTGGGGGTGATTTTTGGAGAGGTTGATGTAAATATGAGTGATGAAGTTTGTCATAGAATAAGAGAAGGGGAGAAGGTGTTAGGCGGTTTGAGGGATATTTGGGATAGAGGAAGGTTACCAAGGGAGGTGAAGGTGAGAATGTTTGAGGCATGTTGTATACCAGTGGTTATGTATGGGAGTGAAGTATGGAGGTTGAACGCTAGAAAGAGAAAAAAAATAGAAGTTTTTGAAATGAAAGGTCTAAGAGCGATTTGTGGAGTTGGTAGAAGAGATAGAATCAGGAATGTTAGAATAAAAGAAATGTGTGAATGGAGAAAGAGCTTGGTTGAGAGAGCTGAACGAAGTATGCTGAGATGGTTTGGACATGTTTGTAGGATGAATGAAGAGAGATTGGCTAAAAAGGTATTTGTTTCAGAAGTGGAGGGTGTAAGAGAAAGGGGGAGACCGAGGGGAAGCTGGATGAGTAATGTCAGGGAGCTGTTAAGGGATAGAGGAAAGAATTGGGATGAGGGTGTGCGGTTGACAGAGGATAGGAATGAATGGAAAAGATTTGTAAAGGGGTGAATATTTGGATGAATGTGGCCTGCGATAGCTACCACCCCACGATTGTGGGAAAGGTTGTAAGTAAAAAAAAAAAAAAAAAAAAAATATATATATATATATATATATATATATATATATATATATATATATATATATATATATATATATATATATATATATATATATATATATATATATATATATATATATATATAATATATATATATATATATATATATATATATATATATATATATATATATATGTGTGTGTGTGTGTGTGTGTGTGTGTGTGGCGTACGTGCTTGTGAAAATATATATATATATATATATATATATATATATATATATATATATATATATATATATATATATATATATATATATATATATATATATATATATATATATATATATATATATTTATTTATTTATTTATATTATTTATTTATTTATATATATATATATATATATATATATATATATATATATATATATATATATATATATATATATATATATATATATATATATATATATATATATATATATATATATATATATATATACTTTCATAAGCGTACTTTCATAAAAAGGAAGTGCGCTGACCTCCACTGATAAAAATTTCTGGCCTCTTGTCAAAAATATCTCTAACAACTTCTGTAAATCTGCCTTTCCTCCTCTTATTCGCTCTGATGGTTCTGTTGCTAATATTCCTTCTGAAAAGGCTTATCTCTTCGGCCTCCTTTTTTCATCTAATTCCACCCTGCTCAATTCTGGCATCCCTCCTCCTACTCCTTCTCCTCTCAGGTGTCCCATGCCTCTACCTATAATTACTCATGATCGGGTGCATGGGATCCTGAAATCTATGAACGTCAGGAAGGCCAGTGGCCCGGATGGCATTCCCCCTCGTGTCCTGAGGGTGTGCTTCCGAGTTGGCCCCTGTCCTCGTTCAGCTCTACTCTCTATGCCTTAATACTAATACTTTTCCTCTATGTTGGAAGCGTGCATTTGTTCAGCCGATCCCGAAAAAAGGTAGCCGCTATGACCCTTCTAACTATCGACCTATAGCTCTCTTGTGTTCTGTCTAAAATTTTTGAAACTCTCCTCTACTCTCATTTCCTGGATCATTTGGAGTCTCATTCTCTTCTCTCTGATCACCAGTACGGCTTTCGACGCTCGAGGTCAACTGGTGACATTCTTTCCTATCTTACTGGTCTATGGTCTTCTGCCCTTAGGGACTTCGGGGAGTCTTGTGTGTTGGCGCTTGACATATTCAAGGCTTTCGACCGGGTATGGCATGCGTCACTGCTCTCTAAGCTCCCTTCCTTTGGGTTTTCTCCTTCCCTTTGATTACTCTTGTCTTGTTTTCTCTCAGATCGTTCCATTTCAGCTCTTGTAGATGGAGCGACCTCTTCCTCCTTTTCTGTCAACTGTGGTGTTCCTCAGGGTTCTGTTTTATCTCCAACTCTATTCTTACTTTTCATTAACGATCTTCTCAACTGCACTTCTAACTCTGTTCACTCTTATGCTGATGACTCAACTCTACATTCTTCTACTCATTTCAAATCTGCTCCCTCTTTTGCTTCTAGAGTTGCTTCTCGTCTTCAATTTTCCGATTCTATTCTTGCCGATCTGGATTTGATTTCCCGGTGGGGTCATAGCAACCTTGTGAAACTGAACTCTTTAAAAACTCAATTTCTTCACATCTCCCTCTCAAAAACACCTCCTAACTTTCCTATCCTCTTCGATGGCTCTCCCGTCTCACCTGTAAGTAACATTAATATTCTTGGTCTAAACATAAACAAACTGTCTTAGAAACCACATATCACAATGGGTGCTAAAACGGCCTCTAAGAAGCTGTGAATTCTGTTCAGATTGCGAGAATTTTTTTCTTCTGAGCAGTTACTCCAAATATATAAGGGTCTTATTCGCCCTTGTATGGAGTACTATTCTCCCATTCCGGGGGGCTCAGGCACCTCCTCTCTTAAAGATAGGGTTGAGTCAAAAGCTAAAAGATTAATAAACTGTCCCCTACTTTCAAACTCTCTTGACCCTCTATCTCTGCGACGTGACGTTTGCGCGCTATCTATTTTCTATAGGTATGACAATGGCAGGTGCTCGAGGGAATTGGTCTCTCGCATTCCTCCACCGTTGCGTCGTCCTCGTTGCAAAAGGGGTGCTCTGCTTTCGCGCCAATTTTGTGTGGCTAGCTCGTTGTGGTGCCTCCTTCTTCCCAGTCACCTCTATTCTGTGAAACTCTGTACCATCATCTATTTTTTCTCCTGTATTTAATCTTCCTCTCTTCAAGGCTTCCGTCTGTGCCCACCTGAGGGTTGTGAGTTAAGTGTGTGTGTCTAAACGAATTTTCTCCTTATGTGTGTGCCACCTCCTTGAAAAGGGCTCTGCCTGTGAGTGGTGGCGTTCTGTAAAAAAAAAAAATATATATATATATATATATATATATATATATATATATATATATATATATATATATATATATATATATATATATATATATATATATATATATATATATATATATATATATATATATATGGGTGTGTGTGTGTGTATTTGTGTGTCCGTGCAAACGTACGTGTGCTTGTGTTTGCGTTTTTAAATCGAAGGAATGTGTTTGGAAACAGTACCGTGTCATTATGTGAACTGCGAACGTACTTTATTTTTTTTTTTTTATTTTTTTAAAAAAAAGCTGCATAAACACAGCATTACATTGAAATTTTAAAAAGGAATTTAATTAAATGTTAATTTTTTTTTTAACTTGTCTTTTGTAACTGTGAATTATACTAAATGTCATGATAGCTTTACCTTAACATTTATATTCGAAGACAGACGACCTGAATGACTGGAACTATTTTATATAAATTAATTAGCTGTAAACTTTTAATTTCGTTTATTACATTTATTTGATTTATTTATTTATTTTAATTAAAACAAAGCTAGAATAAAACTTTCTTTTTTTTCTTTTTCTTTTTCAAAAAAAAAAAAAAAAAAAAAAAACCTGCCCATTTATTTCAGGTTATATATATATATATATATATATATATATATATATATATATATATATATATATATATATATATATATATATATATATATATATATATATATATATATATATATATATATATATATATATATATATATATATATATATATATATATATATATATATATCTGATCTGGAGACTCTGAGACTCGTCCAAGTTTACTGAAATCGAATTCAGTCAAATTTAGCCAAGAACATGACCAAGTAAATGGCCAAGAACGTGGCCAAGTACGTGGTCAAGAACGTTACTAAGAATGTGGCATTTACTGGTTGCGCGACTGACTGATTGACAGATGGGTCATACCAGCTTTTGCCCTTATCATTTTAAATTCTGAACTCTTCATGTGATGCTCAAAAACTATCTAGTTTGTTAATAACTTTTCAAAATTTATAATCGTAATTAACTTTTGGCTTAACATTTTAAAATAAATTATTCATCTTCTAGAATCCAAGCTCTGATGATGTCCGAAGTTGGCTGGTCAGCAAGGAGAAGAAATAGAAGAATAAAAAATCTTTTGAAAATTGCAAGAGAAATTCCAACTGATATTAAAATAAACCTGAATAAAACTAGAATTATTATTATTATTATTATTATTATTATTATTATTATTATTATTATTATTATTATTATTATTATTATTATTATTATTATTATTATTATTATTATTATTATTATTATTATTATTATTATTATTATTATTATTATTATTATTATTATTATTATTATTATTATTATTATTAAAAATAGTAAAAATATTATTAGTAATAACCAACAACAACAACAACAACGATAATAATAATAATAACTAATAACTAATAATAATAATAATAATAATAATAATAATAATAATAATAATAATAATAATAATAATAATAATAATAATAATATTTTATTGTGATTTGTTCATGTAAATTCATTCGCTAATATAATTTCAAGCTCCGATGATGTCCGAAGTTTGTGGTCGAAACTCGTTAGCAGAAAAAAATATTTTATTTTATTTGCAAATTATTCTCGAAAATCATCTTATAGAAAAGAAAAAAAGAACAGGAAGTAATTTATAGATCCAAGGAAAATATATACAATTTAATAATAATAATAATAATAATAATAATAATAATAATAATAATAATAATAATAATAATAATAATAATAATAATAATAATAATAATAATAATAATAATAATAATAATAATAATAATAATAATAATAATAATAATAATAATAATAATAATAATAATAATAATAATAATAATAATAATAATAATAATAATAATAATAATAATAATAATAATAATAATAATAATAATAATAATAATAAAGGGACGTTGTGTAGCAATTCCCTTTTCTGTATTTGGACTTAGAACGAATTCTGATGTAGATAATAAAAATATAAATTTTTTATAGCGTTTAAGTCTCCGGATCCGACCAATGCGGATGTCCCAGAATTCTCTCCAGAAATATCCGTCTAGGACTTTAGGACATGCTGTCCCAACTTGCGATGCTGAAACATTTGGGACATCCAACCAGCGATAGAATGTCCCGTGAATCCTTTTAAAAATTATTTGCTTGGGATCGAAAGTCATATTTTCGCTTCCGAGCACCATTCCTTTGGGTCAGAAAACCCCCATTTTCCCTTTAAAAATACATGTTGGAGCCAGGAACCCTCTTTCAAGGGAGTCAACCCTTCTCTTTTGGGGGTCAAACATCTTTTCAGTAACAAAATATTACCTGGACATTCGATGAGGGTCAGATATCCCTGAACACACCCTGCCAATTGCCTAATGCTTAATGCCTAGCCTTATGTTTGTAATATCCCTCTCTTAATATATATATATATATATATATATATATATATATATATATATATATATATATATATATATATATATATATATATATATATATATATATATAATGCTATACATGAACGTGATAGGATGAAAAAGGAGTGAAAATAGTAATAAGACAATCCTTTTCGAAGCAACATCGAAATTTTATCGAAAAAAATAAAGATTTTAAAATATAATTTTAGAGAGCAGTTTATTTAAGCAAGAGGAAAATAATAGAAGAAAAAGTAGATGGAGCTAAAGTATTAGAAAAGGGAAAGGATAGAAAGAAAGGAGTAGAAATAGAAGTAGTAGATAAAGAGGGTTGAAGTAGATGACGATGGTTATAATGATGATAATAATTGGCATTATATAAAAAAAAGAATTAAGTAATAGTATTAGTAAGTAATAAAAAGAGGAAATACAGTAAAAGAAGGTAGAAGTAGTAAATAAAGATAATCATGATAATAATAATAATAAATGATAATAATGATTTGCATTATAAACAACAAAAAATTTTTAAATATTATTATCATTTAGTATTAGAAAGGGAAGTATAAAAAAAAAAAAAAAAAATAAATAAAAGTAGATAAAGAGGGTAGTAGTAGATGAATATGATAATAATAATAATAAAAAAAATAATAATAATATTAATAATAATAATAATAATAATAATAATAATAACAATAATGATAATTCTTATATTAAAAAAAAAAAAAAAAAAAAAAAAAAAAAAAAAAAAAAACATTAATGAGTTCCAAAGAATTCAAAATATGCTTAAAAGAATTTTTTATGAAGTTGTTTCTCATCATCGATCTCAAAATACGTCACTCGCGATGACGTGCATTTGAAAGGCATTTGAAAGGCATTTGAAAGGCGTTTGAAAGGCGCCACTTGAATGATTAATCTGAGGTTAAAAAACACGTGTCTCTTATATTAAATAAAGGCCTTTATGAATTATGTGGTTTATAAATCTATAGTTAGGACATCTTATATATATATATATATATATATATATATATATATATATATATATATATATATATATATATATATATATATATATATATATATATATATATATATATATATATATATATATATATATATATATATATATATATACCTCGAGGGAACGTAGTTTTTCAAAGAGATAACGTTTCAAACGGCTTTATTTTTAATAAGTTTTATTTATATAATTTTAATTACAATAACCAGAGATGTAACTTCAATAAGAGGATCACTTTTCTTTTTATATATTTGTTAATAATAATAATTAAATGGTAATTGAAATATAATTTTATCCTTCGACTCGCCGTAATAAAGGACAGAAGTTATTTCTCTGGCTCTGCCAGATGCAGAAATGTCTTCCCGATGCCCAAGTTCTCTCCCCTCATGAAGGCATGTTACGTCACAAGAGAAGCTTGTCTCTTATTGGTTGATTTGAATTCTGTCCCTATATGTCATTATTACTTTAATTATAAGATCATTACTTTATAATAACATCTTGATTAATTAATCTAGAAACCTGGCAACACCAATATTGTAACAATGATACAATATTCATAATATTAAATTTAAATAATAAATTTATAAACATATATTATATATAAAGAATGCTCCTAAAGAGAGAATGTCGAAGTCACTTCAGAATCTTTATTCTTTATTTGCCTCAAAGGGGGAGAATGGTGCCAGCTTCATTATATATATATATATATATATATATATATATATATATATATATATATATATATATATATATATATATATATATATATATATATATATATATATATATATATATATATATATATATGGTTTGGAAAAACCTTTGCAATGAAAGCAGTGTTATAACTCAGTTTAGTCATTTTGTCATTTCGTTGGTAAAGTGGTACTATAGAGTATGCAATCTATATTTGTGCTGACTTTATATTAGTGAATGGCATAAGCACATATTTATCCCCGATCTGTGAGTGGTAGAAAAGATAAAAATAGATCACAACCAAACTTGTAGATCGCACGCAATATTATATAGCACAGCTGGTAGAGAGTCAATTGCATTTGATGATCAATTAGTTGTCTATTGACATTATTATTATTATTATTATTATTATTATTATTATTATTATTATTATTATTATTATTATTATTAGTTAGTTAGTAGTAGTAGTAGTAGTAGCATTCAACTTTTGATGTTGAGAGTATTTTCATTTAGAATGGGTTCGTTAGAGAGTGATTGAAACTAATTACAACAATTAGTTTAATAATTAAAATATTTATCACCGACTTACGATGTAATAAGTTCACTTTTCACATGAAAAATATGGGACAGAGATGAAGAAAGGAAGATTTTTAATACGTCTCGTTCCAAATATCCGCATTTAAATCTCGAGGATGCGTTTATGTGTGTAAGTGTGTAAGTGTGTGTGTGTGTGTTTTTGTGTATGTGAGCCCAAAAACGATATAATAATATAAAGTTTATTGACAACTCGTATATCTGTATTAATAATGCAGATAACAAAAGGATTTGAACTTTTGGGGCAACTCTAAATCTGTTCAATAATGCAGATTTTTTTGTCCTTTTTTTCAGATAAAAGAGTGACAGTTACTAAATCATTGAAATGTTGAAATAAAACTTCGATTTTTGTTATTATAGCGAAGCTTTATCGTTTTTACTGCAGATTTTATCGATTTGATGAAATCTGGTTTTTAAAAAAAGTTGGTATTTCTGTAGAGATTTGAAATTAATCCTTACTTAAAATTTTTGCAAATTTGCAGTCTTGAAATCGAAACTATTCTAAAATGGGGTGAAATGTCGCTTAGGGGTGGAGGGGGGTGAAAAAGTACCTCACTTGAAAAAAAAAATGCTTATATTTTTTTCAAATGATTTTCATTCAAAGCAAAATCTCTTTACATCACAGAAAATAGGATTCTATGACGGATACTTTATAGGAGATTTTCAAACTTTTTTCATTGGCAACTTCTCGCTACCCAATATGGTTTAGAAATACCCTCTTTGAGAAGCTCTGCATTAAGGTATTAGCTGAAATATTAAACCACAATCAGCAAAAAAAAAAAAAAATTTTTAAATTAAAAAAAAAAAAAAAATCAATTGTTAATTTCATATATATTTAATATATATTATATATATATATATATATATATATATATATATATATATATATATATATATATATATATATATATATATATATATATATATATATATATATATATATATATATATATATATATATATATATATATATATATATATATATATATATATATATATATATATATATATATATATATATATATATATATATATATATATATATATATATATATATATATATATATATATATATATATATATATATATATATATATATATATATATATATATATATATATATATATATTATATATATATATATATATATATATATATATATATATATATATATATATATATATATATATATATATATATATATATATATATATATATATATATACTGCTAAAGTCTGGAACACACTCCCTGTATCTAATTTTCCAAATTACTTTGATTTGCTCACTTCAAACACCATGTATCGAGACATGTCGACTCTTAATTAACCACGAATTCAATATTTTTCAAATCCTGGTGGAAGTTGGTAGGACTCTGGTTTTTGTCCACGGGAGAGATTTAATATATATAAATATATATATATATATATATATATATATATATATATATATATATATATATATATATATATATATTATATATATATATATATATATATATATATATATATCACCTTCCAACCTGGTAGGCTGATACCTGTCAGGTGCTACTCCTCCAGAATCTTGTTAGGTCCTGTGTGAGGAGCAGCCTTGGTTACTTGAGCAGCTTCAATTTTACGTAGCCGGCTTGCTGGGCCTGTCGCTACAACTTCCCATTGTTTCCTATGAGAGAAACTCTATGGGAAGAAATTTGAAACAGTTGAGGAGGTTTCTAACCCCTCTCAGCTGCTGAAAAGAAGCCCTCTTCTAGGGGTAAAGATGTGGATGTCCGCAATGAAACTCAATCTCTTCAGAATAGATTTTAAGTTGTATTGGCCTAAATCTTGCAGTGTTAATTTGAATAGTTTAATTTTGAATAATAAAAGGAATAGACTTGGACTACTTTTAAACTTCACACCAACTTATCTTTAAAGTTAATATTTTAATATTTTGTGGTTTTAAAATCATAAAATTTTTTTTTTCGAAATGCGAATTTTTTTGTTACATTTTTCTAAATTTTTTCACTGACTTAAGATCTCTTCTTTACAAACTAATCTTAAGCAAATTTTTTTATTCTTCTTTCAATCCTGATGGCAACGAACTCTCCTGATTTTTATTTCTCTTCTCTTTCCAATAATTTCTTCTTTTCTTCTCTTCCATTCTGATTTCATTGCAACATGTCGAACAACATCCAGATCAATAATATATATATATATATATATATATATATATATATATATATATATATATATATATATATATATATATATATATATATATATATATATATATATAATATATATAATATATATAAATAAATAAAATATAAATAAAAAATATATAATAAAATAATAATATATATATATATATATATATATATATATATATATATATATATATATATATATATATATATATATATATATATATATATATATATATATATATATATATATATATATATATATAGTAGTTGGGCCCATATCATCGAAAATGGGACGGGCAGATAAGCATAAACGTTTTTTTCTGAAAATGGCAGGATGTTGCTTTTCTCAGGGACCTTCCTGACATTTTTTAATAGGTTCACGGACCCCCTACGGATCCCTTCCCCACCAGATTCGAGCCAAATTCAGCCGGATTGAACCTCAAAAAAAAAAAGGTCCGGAGTGAGGTGAGCTAGCGATCCTGCGAGCTCAGGTAAATTCCTGATACCGATTTTGGGGAGTTCACGGGGCCCCAGGGCTCCTTCCCCCGATTTGAGTCCAATTTCGATGGATAGAACCCCCCTCCAAAAAAAATGAGAGGAATGATTTGCAATTGCAAATCAAAATCCCGTTTGGTTTATCTGCCCGTCCCATGATCGACGAAATGGGTCCACAACTACTTATACAAACGTGTTAATCCAAATCTTTCAGATATTAAGCGATGATCAGTTGCGTATCTGTATTTTTAAATATCTGTTTTTGAAATCATCTTTAGATTTTTAGGGTATCATGTCTCTTCTAATGGTCTTAGTATGCCAGATTCCAAAAAGTCTGAAATTTCCTGCATACCCCCAGCCAACTGAGGATGTAGTGTTGCATCAAACCAAATCTTTCAGATATTAAGCGATAATCAGTTGAGTATCTGTATTTGTAAATACCTGTTTTTGAAATCATCTTTAGATTTTTTTTTAGGGTATCATATCTCTTCTAATGGTCTCAGTATACCAGATTCTAATAAGACTAAAATTTCTGCATACCCCCGACCAACTGAGAATGTAGGGTTGCATCGTTTTCTTGGAAATGTTAAGTTATTACCGTTGTCTAATTCCTAATTTTGCTAATATTGTATATCCACTTTCTGAGTTGGCCAAACTTTGTCCTAACAAATCTAACCCTCTTTCTTGGACGTCTGAAGCCAACCTTTACATAGTGGTAACCCTGAGAAAAACACCAACTCCAATGACAAATCAAAAAGTAATCACAACTTGATTTTATTTAAATATTTGGAATATTTTATGAAACACTCGTACATTTTCTACATGCCTAATATGTATGGGACTTTCGTTGCAATTCAAACGAGTTGAATTTAAATTTGAATTTACAATGATTGCTAATATTAACATTGTTATTATGAGAATTTATCAAGGGATATGTAACAGAATTATAAATATAATTTAAGGGTAACTTTTTTATTTTTCTATTTTGGTTGCAAATTTATTTTGATGGTAAATATTATCATTTTTCTTTTACAATTTAAAATTTTCGTTTCTAAAGTAAGCAATTACTGTTTCCTAAATAGAGTTACTATATATATATATATATATATATATATATATATATATATATATATATATATATATATATATATATATATATATATATATATATATATATATATATATATATATATATATATATATATATATATATATAATTATATATATATATATATATATATATATATATATTTCTTGTTCTGATTCTAGGTTTACATATAAAAACATTTAATAATATATGAACGAAAATCAGAGAAAAACGTTTTGAAAATATTGTCGGAACATTATGAAAAAAAAAAAATAGCCAACGTCAATAATATCATAGATATGTCAAAATTTTTAACTCACCCTTCAGTTTCCGAGATATATATATATATATATATATATATATATATATATATATATATATATATATATATATATATATATATATATATATATATATATATATATATATATATATATATATATATATACTATTTCAGTGAACAATAACCATGACTGAACATATAAGAATGCTTAGCTGAAAGCGACCATTTGTATAATTTTAAAGCCATTCCTAGTGCCTCAGGAGATACTTCACTAATATGGAGTTACCGCTGTTAGAAGGTCATAAAGGTAAGATTCTTAATTGCTTTATTTATTATCTGTCTGGGAAGTCCTTTGGGATTGACGTCATGACTGTAGATCATGAGCAATTCCAATATGATTTCCTTTTGAACCGCCGTAGCTTAATGGTCAGCGCGAAAGACTACCATCTTAAAGGTTGCTGGCTTGAGTCCATTAGCAGACATTAATTTTATATATAAAAATGGTCTGTGAGAGTTATAGCAGACTTTAAAATCTATTATATATATATATATATATATATATATATATATATATATATATATATATATATATATATATATATATATATATATATATATATATATATATATATATATATATATATATTCCATCTCTGTTGTATCGTGCTGAATAGTTGTTGGTATATGATTTTTCACAAACCTATTTTGAATAATCTTGGTTATAAAAACTCAAAAAATTAACTCTAACAGATAAAGACTCACACCGCAGTTTTCAAAGACTTGACTGACGAGTTGGACATTGACTCGGCAAATTATTTCCAATAGTTTGTCACAACGAAAAACACATTGGGTGATGTTCGCCGCCTCCTTTTAAATAATCAGGGTACCTTCTTTAGTTGATAAGTGTATTACCATACAAAATAAAATCACGTATCCATTTTGGGAGGGAGACTTCCTATAGGAATCTCATGACTCATCGAACCTAGGATTTTAAAACACTCTAATCGATCGTTCTTCTGTTTAGCCACAGTAGTCACTGGTCTTTAATGTATTCAATGGTGTTCTAAAAGCTTATGAATGAAAAAAAAAAAACTTTTCTAAAACTGATAAAATTGAATGAATGACTACACTATACAATGACTATACTACCTACACCCTAACCGCCGCATACATATGAGGGTCCTTTTTAGTATTTGTTGCAGTGAAAAAATGTGTTTCTTTTTTAATAAAAACAAGGTATTAACATTAGTCGAGGGAGGACCTGACAGAGCTCTACTCTTCTAGTTTCAAGATACTGATGTTTGAACTTTACTCTAAATATACTAGTGTATATACTGTATATATATATATATATATATATATATATATATATATATATATATATATATATATATATATATATATATATATATATATATATATATATATATATATATATATATATATATATATATTAGTGATGAGACGATTAATCGTTATCGTCATCGTCATTGGCAAAATCGGTATATTTTTCCTCAATCGTCGTGGTCATCGTCAATTTTCTGACGATGATTTTGCCGATTAATTTACTTATATCGACTTATATTTCTCTGCTTTACCTTCTTCTATTAAGAGTGAAAGGCTGCTTAGTAGTGGGGGCTAAATATCGTATCCAAGTCGAAATTGACTTGCTCCAGAAATTGGGGAACAAATTCTTTCTGCATCATATTTAAAAGCTCTAAATTTAAAGTACTTGGATTATGCATGTCTTTCTACGTTTTCACATATTAAAAATGTTTAAAATTAATGTTCTAAAGATACTAGGATACTACAGGATGTCCCATTCCCTCTAGACCCCAGATATACATTTATAAATTTCAAAGGACCGATTATAAGTTAATAAAATATTCAATGAATTCGTAAATTATATGGTTGATGAGAAACTAAGTACCGACTGTTTTCAGCAGGATGGAGTCACTTACCACACGTCCAGCGTCAGTATGTATGAAATAGGGTCCTTCTAAAAAGATCAGTTTATTTTCGTGTGACTTTGGACACCAAGGTAGCCTAAAATTACCAGCAGGATTTCTTCCTATGGAGCATCCTGAAATGAAAGTATATCGCAACAAGCCACATACTCTCACACATCTGAAAGACAACATTCGGCAGGCAATTGGCGCTGTGACTCCCAATATGTTGGAGGCAACTTTCCATACCATGGACAAGAGTGCATAGGTACGTTTACCTCAGGAGGCCACATGGACCCCCGGATGATCACAGAGCCTTTACGGAGTCCTCAAGGGAAACTGTTACTTCGGGGGTCCACAATATGAAGTAAAGGTCCCATGATAAAATATTATAAATAAGTAATAAACTAGTACTCAGGATATTCATCAGCAAAATAAGGTTGGAAACCCCTGGTATAGAGAAACAGTAGATTTACCATTATGATCATACATTATTTTTGTTACCTGCTTATAGTATTTACAATCCTATATCTTTGTTTTTTCTTACAGTATGTACGCTTAACTTGTACATTTTTTTACAAGTCTTCTCTTTTATTATTTATATATTCGGTCATCTTTGCCGTATTCTAATTCTAATATTATTCTTTTATTGTTATTTACATTGTTTTTTTTTTATTTATTAAAAAGAACTATTCAACTTTTAGACTGAAAAATCTATTAAGTTTCATGATAATCATATAATCTTGGATATCGTTTTATAAGAAAATAAGGAATATACAAACTATTGTTAAACTGTAGTATTAACATTTATTTCTGACTGTAACATTGAAGCAACTATATTTGCCATTATACTTTATTTCTCGTCTATTCTTTCCTGTTAGTATACTAATGGTTTGTTGACCTGTGGTGCTCAATAAGAACCACAGAGTATAAATAATATATATATATATATATATATATATATATATATATATATATATATATATATATATATATATATATATATATATATATATATATATATATATATATATATATATATATATATATATAATATATATATATATATATATATATATATATATATATATATATATATATATATATTATATATATATATATATTATATATATATATTATATATATTATATTATATATATATATATTATATATATATATATATATATATATACTTATATCTTTTTTATCTCCTATTTTGTTTTGGTAGCGCTTTCTCTTACTGATTTCAGGATTTCCATCCCCTCCCGGAAATTAGGATCTTTCCCCCACTTCCCTTACCCCAAAATTTCCTTTCCTCTTGCCCTTCTCCCCCCCCCAAATGCCCCAACCTTCCTAGCTGTGACGTTACTAAGTTTATTTGTTTATTCTACTCTATACAACTTTGTTTTTCTCTTTCCAAAATTGGCGCCTCTCGGCCATGACATTGTGTTTGTGCTCGCGCGCATGATGCATAACTATAATAGCTCATACGGTCTAACGCAAGCAAATGTATGCAGTATGTCTGTATGTTTGTGTATTATGTGTGTAGTTTTTGTGCTTTTGTATTGCTTTTTTAAGTTTTTAAAATCGACATTTAAGAATCACCATTTTCCAAAACAGTTTCATATATATATATATATATATATATATATATATATATATATATATATATATATATATATATATATATATATATATATATATATATATATATATATATATATATATATATATAATATATATATATATATATATATATATATATATATATATATATATATATATATATATATATATATATATATATATATATATATATATATATATATATATATATATATATATATATATATATATATATATATATATATATATATATATATATATATATATATATATATATATATATATATATATATATATATATATATATATATATATATATAATAGTAAAATTTGGTAAATTGTTTCGTTTAATACCTCATAACGTAGTAGTTTCTCGTGTTTATATATACACGTTTTAGTACGCGTACATGTGCGTACGTACGTATGTATTCACTGTAAATGTATCCTATATATGTATATTTGTTTCTTTTATTACCTCATAACGAAATAGTTTCTTGTATTTGGTTGTAAATACACTGTTTTAGTGAGTGTACATGTAAGTACGCACATATGTAAGTATTTATATGGATGTATGCATGTACGTATATCAGAATCCTCGTTAGGAAGAAGAAAAGATGCTCTGTCAGCTTTATACAGATTATTTGTACATTAAAACAAATAGGGATGTATAATTCATACATTATGCAGAAAAATATATTTTTGTCCCTAGTATTTTTTAGATAATTATTACTTTATATATTTCTTATAATATAATCGAATTTTTTTTTTTTAATATTTTATAATCGTATATTATTCTATCATTTTTTATTTAAATATTGATTGTGTTTTATATATATTTTTTATTTTATAAGAAAGAAAATTAGTTATTGAATTACCTATTTTATTTGTTTATTTATTTATTTATTTTAGTTATTTATTTTTTATTTATTTATTTGATAGGATTTTATGTCTTTTTTCCCAACGATAAAATCAAATTTATTATACAAATTCAGTTTCCGTTAGCCGAGAAGATATCACAAATTTATTTACGATACGAAGGGAAAAAAGAATGCTTGATTATTCTTTTGTTGCTTTACTTTTTTTTCAATATATGAAGTGTTAATTAATAATGTTAAGAAAAAAAAACTAATTAAATTATTTTTCTTAACATGCTCGGAGTTTTAGAAATAGTTAAATATATATATATATATATATATATAATATATATATATATATATATATATATATATATATATATATATATATATATATATATATATATATATATATATATATATATATATATATATATATATATCGCATACTATAGTATGCGATATAAATAAAGTTGAAAATAACAAT
>SEYY01019603.1:125000-127500 GCA_009176605.1 Armadillidium nasatum
GGTTGGTTTCTTACTCTATCAAGTTTACATTTCATGAATGAGTGTTCTATCTGGTTAATAAATCATCCACTTGTTTCTCGACTATCAAACAATAGAGATATTAGGTGCTTAAATTCTGTAGGTGTCTGTCGTAATAGGTAGATGAGTGGTACCAAATCATTGTTTAACACACCAACGCAAATCTACCAAACATTTTAATAAAATTATGTTGCATGAAAAGTTAATTTTAAGTTAAGTTTTAGCCTTTCTCCCACGCTAAGCTATTCTCTGTTTCGATTAACATTTCTTGTAATACTATATTTTTTTTCAGCATTAGTAAACAATCAGTCCAATATGGACGAGATCCTTTTAATGAGAGTCCAAAGTTGTACAGAGATGTCCACTCTTGCCTTGCGGTTGGCTTCTGTCAAATGATAGAAAACTCATTTGTCAAAATCGGGCAACTTTCCAATTTGTTGCAGATGCGAAAGGCAGGAAACACGGAATTCCAATAAATTTTTTCTGGCCTATATTATTGATTAACATCAGTAAAATAAAATATTTGATTTTTTTTTTTTTTTTTTTTTTTTAATACTGATATTCGGACATTACTTAACCCATGACCTTAGACTCTAATTAACTATATATATATATATATATATATATATATATATATATATATATATATATATATATATATATATATATATATATATATATATATATATATATATATATATATATAATCAAACCCGAAAGTTGACAACTCTGCATTAAAATCTAGAACCTTCGCTGAAATTGCTATAATAATTATAATAATAATAATAATAATAATAATAATAATAATAATAATAATAATAATAATAATAATACTAACAATAATAATAATAATAATAATAATAATAATAATAATAATAATAATAATAATAATAATAATAATAATAATAGTTATAATAAATAATAATGATAATAACAATGATGATGATGATGATGATAATAATCATAATAATAATAATAATAATAATAATAATAATAATAATAATAATAATAATAATAATAATAATAAAGGTAACAGCAAAAAAATACTAATAAGTATGAAGATGCAAATATAATGAAGATAATAATATATTATAATAATAATAATAATAATAATAATAATAATATAATAATAATATTAATAACAACAATAATAATGGTAGAAATACTAATAATAATCATTACTATCTTCATTGTTATCAGTATCATTTGCAACCAAGACTTAATAATAATAATAAAAATACTACTACTACTACTACCTTCTAATAATAATAATAAAAATAATTTAAGAATTGTACAAATATATAATTAAATAATTCATCCTTGGATGACAGAACTATTAATCCCCCGACCTTCATGCAAAGGACTTTGGTTCTGCTTCAGCGTCTTCTGCAGATGCTTCCCATGTTTGGTCAGTTATTCGCTTCCTCAAATTTGATTTTCAATTTACCCAAACTTCCAACTTTAAATTGGCGAGTTTGTTTTACTTCATTTTATATAAGAAATATTATTTGGATATAAAACAATACTATGAAATATTATTACTTCCTTCATTTGCAGTGAATATATATATATATATATATATATATATATATATATATATATATATATATATATATATATATATATATATATATATATATATATATATATATATATATATATATATATATATATATATATATATAGTATATATATATATATATATATATATATATATATATATATATATATATATATATATATATATATATATATATATATATATATATATATATATATATATATATATATATATATATATATATATATATATATATATATATATATATATATATATATATATATATATATATATATATATATATATATATATATATATATATATATATATATATATATATATATATATATATATATATATATATATATATATATATATATATATATATATATATATATATATATATATATATATATATATATATATATATATATATATATATATATATATATATATATATATATATATTATATATATATATATATATATATATATATATATATATATATATATATATATATATATATATATATATATATATATATATATATATATATATATATATATATATATATATATATATATATATATATATATATATATATATATATATATATATATATATATATATATATATATATATATATATATATATATATATATATATATATATATATATATATATATATATATATATATATATATATATATATATATATATATATATATATATATATATATATATATATATATATATATATATATATATATATATATATATATATATATATATATATATATATATATATATATGTATAAAAATTGTTCCTTTATCTAAAATCTTTACACAATGACTTAACGTACATTCAAAATACGTGTGTTCCATAGCGTGTATGTATATGAATGTGTACGTGCATGTGT
>SEYY01019603.1:132500-140000 GCA_009176605.1 Armadillidium nasatum
GCGTGATAAGCTGCTTCTCATAATTTCAACAGTACGACGGTATCGTTTTAATTACGAAAATTCATATAATTAACATGGTATAACACTTTCCAAGCTATCTTGTACAAGGAATCTCTTTTGAATGCAAGTTCCCTGAAAATGCTGATTGGTAGAAATAAGTTGCATGTGAAATAAGTCACATGCTATCCCATTTGATATACAAATCACACATCTCGTGGAAACGTTTATTTATGCAACCTTAATCTTCGACAAAGTTGATTTTCGACATAGAACAAAATTTGACATGTATTTGGATTACTGCATCGAAGTCGTACAAATTGGTAACGCCGCTGCTCTGAGCTTGTGGAAAATGAGAGCAGAGTTTTGGAACATAGATACATATCACCAAATGTATCGTTCATTTACCCTTATTTTTTTACGAATTGGTTCAATCCCGTGTTGTCTACAAGGGTCCAAATTCCAATATTGTACGCTGTATCGTCAACAATGATTGTAGACTTAATAACCCATAAATAAGTAATAGTTTGCTATTACCTTACAATAAGTGTAATGAAAATTTGGTCCGTTAAAAATCGACTATTACCTCTTTTATTTATCGTAATGTTAATCTTTACATTTTATATATATATATATATATATATATATATATATATATATATATATATATATATATATATATATATATATATATATATATATATATATATATATATATATATATATATATATATATATATATAAACATCTGCTTTGAAAAACAATTACAATAAAGCAAACCGTAATATGCATAATGCATACGCCTTTTAATAAAAATAATCAGCATATTAAAATATAAATAAATAAATAAATAAATAAATAAATAAATAAATAATAATGGATAAATAAATAAAGAAGTTTATCAATAAATTTTAATAAACTCTGCGGTCAAAAAAAAAAATAATAATTTGCATTCTTTTCTCTTAAAAAAAGAAAACTTAAACTTCGTCCTGAATATTCATAAGATTATATATAATATATATATATATATATATATATATATATATATATATATATATATATATATATATATATATTATATATATATATATATATATATATATATATATATATATATATATATATATATATATATATAGGGTGGGTCGGGAGGAGCGACTAAACTAGGGGGGGGGGGGGTTCTGCACATAAATATATGACTAAAAAAAGGTTTAAGTTTAAACAACAAATCAAGTAGGCTAGTGGAACCTTTCAAGTACTATAGATTGTGGTCGAGGTGGACCTATTAGTTAGCAGCCAAGGTGTTCAGACCACACACCACTGGATTTTTGTTTATGAGCTTGATTGAAAAAGTGAGACGTTTTTGAAGAAAGGTGGACAATCAAAGTGTATTAATTCGTTGTATTTCGTATGCTGTATCTAACATAGTAGAAAAACGAGAAGAATTGAGAAGAGTAACAAATATTATTCGCGGACGAGCCAGAAAATATATAGAGATCTATAGTGATAACGTTGAAAATTTATTGTAAAATAAACACTTTTCAAATATGATTGCATATGATGTCATCGGTTTCAGATATAAACAAAAGGTTGATGGGGGCATTCTTTATTGCACTGAAAAAATTGTCCTAACGAATCGTTGGGACAAATGGCAATATGCTTGGTATCTTTTAAGAGTGTTCTTGATTTGCAATTTTTGGTATATTGACCAAGAAATTGAGTATATTTATAAAGTTTTTATATATTTGGGCTACCCCAGGAATTTCATCTCTAGACCCTTGACATCTGAAAAGGAAATATTTCTCTCCTATATGGTTTTTTTGTTCTGAAATCAAAATATTAGATGGATGGACTTAATGAAAATGTCCCAACGGAATTTATGTCAGTTTCAAGATGCCCAGCACGAGTAAGAGATTTTTATGTAAGGTTTAACAAGAAATCAACATTCTGATGAATTATTAAATTGTGGTACCAGGTAGTTGATGGGGGTATTCTTTATTACACTGCAAAAATTGTCCTAACGAATCGTTGGGACAAGTGGTAAAAATGTCACAATAAAAATTTCAATAGAGAAAAGACATGTTAAGCGTAAGAAAGTTGCTTCACCTATTTATTTTCTAATAAGAAAACTACTGAAAAAAAATTTTGTTGTAACATTTTCTCACTTGTCACAACGAAATGAAAGAATATAGAAATATAGAAATGTTTGCAATTTCAGAAGATTTCCGGGTAACCTTATCGATAACTTTCAAAATCAATTGTTATTAAATAGTTCGAAACTTTCAAACCTTATTAGGAAAATTAATGCAATAGTAATTTTTTTTTTTTTTTTTGTATGTTTGCCAATATGTGTAGTGTTTTAATATATATGTATATTTTTGTAATATTTATTGTGCCACATAAAAAACTTTTCATCTTTTCGTATTTTTTCTTTATTTTTTTTTAATTTTAATTTTTATTTTTTATTTTTTGCCCAGTTTTATTATAATATTTATTTCTTTGTTTTTATATATATATATATATATATATATATATATATATATATATATATATATATATATATATATATATATATATATATATATATATATATATATATATATATATATATATATATATATATATATATATATATATATATATATATATATATATATATATATATATATATATATATATATATATATATATATATATATATATATATATATATATATATATATATATATATAATATATATATATATATATATATATATATATATATATATATATATATATATATATATATATATATATATATATATATATATATATATATATATATATATATATATATATATATATATATATATATATATATATATATATATATATATATTATATATATATATATATATATATATATATAATATATATATAATATATATATATATATATATATATATATATATATATATATATATATATATATATATAATACCTTTATCTATTTTCTCAATTTCCTTTGATTTGCACACTTTAAACGCCGTCGTGTATCGAGACATGTCGGCCATTAACGACCAGATTTCCGGTATTTCCTGAACTCTGATGGAAATCGATAGACCTCTGGCCTTTGCCCACCAGAGGATATATATATATATATATATATATATATATATATATATATATATATATATATATATATATATATATATATATATATATATATATATATATATATATATATATATATATATATATATATATATATATATATATATATATATATATATATATATATATATATATATATATATATATATATATATATATATATATATATATATATATATATATATATATATATATTATATATATATAGATGGATCGGATGTCATATTTTTCCAATTTGCGGATGCGGATGCGGATGCGGATGTTGAATTTTTGAGAATGCGGATGCGGATGCGGATGATGCGGATGCGGATTTGAATTTTCGAAAGTGCGGATGCGGAATGTTGATGCGGATATTGAATTTTCGAAAGTGCGGATGCGGATGCGGATGCGGATGTTGAATTTTCGAAAGTGCGGATGCGGATGCGGATGCGGATGTTAATTTTGATGAGGATGTGCGGATGCGGATGTTAATTATATATATATATATATATATATATATATATATATATATATATATATATATATATATATATATATATTATATATATATATATATATATATATATATATATATATATATATATATATATTTCACTATCACCTTTCCCACTTTCGTGAGGTGGTGCCCGCCACAATTCCCTTACAAACATAACTATTCTTACCTTTCAACGCTTTCACCACCTCCCTCCATCTCTGTCTCCACAAATCTTCTACCCTCGTCTAAACTCAAATTCCTTCCATCAAAATCACTCTCACTTCATCCATCCATCTCCACTTCGGCCTTCCCCTCCCCCTATCTACATCGGATCTACGTACCTTGCCAACCATTCTGTTCTCTTTCATTCTTCACATATGTCCAAACCATTTTAGCACATCCTCCTCCTCTCTATCAATTACACCCTTCTTCCATTTACACATCTCCCTTATTCTTTCATTTCTAATCCTATCAATCCTTCTCAATTTATATATCGCTCTTAAATCTTTCATCTCAAAGACATTGAAACTTTTTCTCGACCGAGCACTTATCGTCTATGTTTCACACACATACAATACAGAAGGTGAACACATGCATTCAAACATTCTTATCTTTATTTCTTTCGAAATTTTTCCTTTCTTCCATACTTTTCTTAGGCCCCCCAATACTTTCATTCCTTCTACCACTCTGTTCCTTATTCCTTTTTCCGTCCCACCCTTACCTTCCACCCAACATTACTAGATATTTGAATTCATTCACCTCCTCAAGTTTCCATTCTCACACTTCTACAAACCAATTCCTCCCTCCACATTTCCTCATCCCCACCTCCAATCCTCATAACTTTATTCTTCGCTGGATTGAATTTCAATCTCGTGTTTGCACATTTCCCTTCAAACTCTCTCACAAGTATTCTCATCTTTTCTCCAGATTCTGCCACCAACACATGCCGCATCATCTGCAAAAAGTAAAACACATTCACTTCACATTCACCCTCCATATTTCTCAACGTAATACTCTTCCCTTCTCTCTCCATTTTTCTAAGTAAACCATTCATCAATAGATTAAATAACATGGAGATATTACACACCACTGTCTCAATCCCACTCCTATGCTAAACCAATCCGATAATTCTCTCTTCACCCTCACTCTTGATCTACAATTCGCATATATATATATATATATATATATATATATATATATATATATATATATATATATATATATATATATATATATATAATATATATATATATATATATATATATATATATATATATATATATATATATATATATATATATATTTAGTGATGGATCGGATGTCATATTTTCTAATTTGCGGATGCGGATGCGGATGCGGATGTCGAATTTTGGAGAAGTGCGGATGCGGATGCGGATGCGGATGTTGAATTTTTGAAAGTGCGGATGCGGATGCGGATGCGGATGTTGAATTTTCGAAAATGCGGATGCGGATGCGGATGCGGATGTTGATTTTTGTGCGGATGTTCGCATCCGCGCATGCGGATGCGCGATGCGGATGCCATCACTATATATATATATATATATATATATATATATATATATATATATATATATATATATATATATATATATATATATATATATAATATATATATATATATATATATATATATATATATATATATATATATATAGGATGTAGCAAAAATGGGTGATGAATTTACGCCACATTGGGCTTAACCTCAGGATGATTGGGTGGGCTAGACCATTCCGTTTCACTCCGTTGCCCTTTGGTTCGTTCCTCTTCGCGTTTCCCCTTCTCAGAGGGTCTCTAGTGTACCCTCGTCTCACATTGGAGTGTCTATGCTCCCACTCCTTCCCCCGACTCGCTTCTCATGTTCCATAAAACTGCCTCGGAGATGCTTCGAAGGCGGCATTGAAGAATGCCCCTTCCCCCATCACCACTTGGGAGTTGATGGCCTACGATGATGGGTTTGGTGCTACCAAGACCTCTATTCTGGCTTGATCTGGTGAACTGTCTTCCTTTTTCATTAACTTCTACAACATTCGCGGTCTCTTTTCTAATTTCCACTTTGTCGAACACCACCTCTCTTTTCTAGACCTCATCTCTTGTTCTAATCCGAAACTCAGATGTTTGAGTGCGCTGACAGCAAACCATACTCTGTTTCCTCCTACTGTCTCTATCCTCAATTTTCAGCCAAAGGTGGATGCTGCACATATGTGCGAAACGATGTTGCCTGTTCTCGTGTCTCTAATTTAGAGTCTTCTGAATTCTCTACTTTATGGCTTAAACATTCTAGCAACTCTACAACTAAATTCATTTGTAATGTCTACTTATCTCCTAACTCTACAGACTATCCAAATTTCTTCGACTATCTTAACTCCAAAATAGAACACATTCTCTCTTATTCTTCTTTCTCCGAAACCATCATTTTAGTTGATTTCAATATTCACCACCGCTTTCATCTAGTTCTCATGATCCAGCCGGTGAACTCGCCTACGACTTTTCTATTCAGAACAAACTCCCTACCCGAATCCCTGAACGTCTTGGTGATGAACCCAACATACTTGATCTTTTCCTTATATATTTTCCTTCTAATTACACTATTAAATTCTTTTCTCCTCTGGGTTCATTCGATCACCTTCTTATCTCTGTATCTTGTTCTGTCTTTTCAAGTCATCCGCAAGAACGGCCCACGCCTCCGGATTGGAGAAGTTACTTCATTTCGGTGCCACTAACTGGTCTAACTTGTGGTTGTACTTTTCAGCTTTTCTATGGAATGATTACTGTTTCCGTGGGAGGGGTCACTCGGAGTGTGCAGAGCGCATAACCGAGGTGATTCTCTCTAGCATGGAGGCATGCATTCCATATTCTTTCCCTTCTACTAAACCTAACAAACCTTTGTTTAACTCTGCTTGTTCTTGTGCTATCCGCCGCAGGGATGCTGCCTTCAGAGACTACCGTCGTCTTTGAATTCCAGATACTCATTCAACCTATATTTCATCCCGGAATTGTGCAAAATCTATTTTCCGTAACACTAAAAACTCTTTCCTCCATTTAAAAGGCAAAAGTCTTTCTGGTTCTACTTCCTCACGCTCTTTCTGTCATTTTGCAAAAAAATGTCAACTCTAACTTTGTTTCTTCCTCTTTCCCTCCTTTAGTATCTTTTGACCTTACAAATGTCGTCTGCCTTCCTCTAAAGCTGAACTCTTTTCTCAAAATTTTGCCTCTAATTCAACTTTTGACGATTCCGGAGCTGTTCTTACTCCTTCAACCCCATTTATGCTTAAAATTGTAATTTCTTCTAAAGACGTCATTTCTGCTCTCTCTGAGCTTATTATTACTAAGGCGTACGGTCCTTATGGTATCCCACCTGTGGTTCTCAAAACTTGTGCTTCCGAGCTTGATTCTTGCCTTGGTAAACTATTTCGTCTATGTATTTCTACTTCAACCTTCCCTTTTTGCTGGAAACGTGCGCTCATTCAGCCTGTGCCAAAGAAGTGAGAGCCCTCCTAGCTCTCTAACTACCTTCAAATTTCTTTAATATTCGTTCTTTCTAAAGTTTTTGAATCTGTCCTTAACAGGAAGATTTGGGAACACCTTAAATTAATTCTTATAATCTTATCTCTAATCCCCAAAATGGCTTTCGTAAAAAGCGCTCTACTAGTTATCTCCTTTCCCTTGGTCTTCTGCTCTTCGGCATTTCGGTAAATCTTTTCTGTCGTGCTGACCATATTAAAGCTTTCGATACAGTATGGTACAAAGCTTTGATTTCTAAACTTCCCTCTTTCGGATTCTATTCTTCTCTCTGTGACCTTCTCTGTGATTTCTTTTAAATTGTTCTATAGCAGCTGTTGTATATGGCTATCG
>SEYY01019603.1:147500-150000 GCA_009176605.1 Armadillidium nasatum
ATGCGTTAATATACTGGGAATGATTGACAAATTTTTTATTTATAATTTTGATTTTATAATTGGATCTGTATGTATAGGATGCGCTTATATTAAAGTAACGCTTTAAATGGCATGCGTTATTTTATGCGTTAATATACTGGTGATGATTGGCAAATTTTTAATTTACAATTTTAGTTTTATAATTGGATCTGTATGCATAGGATGCGCTTATATATTAAAGTAACGCTTTAAATAGTATGCGTTATTTTATGTGTTAATATACTAGCGATGATTAACAAAATAAATACTTAAGGAGTGTAAAATATGTTAAAGTGTTTGTTTGTTCCTATTGTAGTTTTTGTACTTTCCTAAAAGTTCTCCGAAAGTTTCTCTTCAAACTTTGGCTTCTTACTTTCCTCTCTCTCTACTTTCTAACTTTCCTTATTTATTAAACTTTTGTTTTTAATTTTTCCATTCTCTTTCTGTGTATTTCCTTTTTCCCTTTCTGTTTCAAACCTAATACAATTTAATTGAATTTAATTCCCTCTCTCGTTCCTCCTACATCGAAACGAGACGATTAACAAATTTTCCAATTTATCGAGTCTATAACGCCGAAAGAACGCACAAGTCTTGCCAGTCTGATCAAATTAACGTCTAACCGCGTCGCGCGACACTATCGTCTCTTGATGCGACAAACTACTCTCTTTTTTAATAGCCTTAAATGGCCGGGTATTAACGTCCTCCTAACAGTGTGCTATAATGTTAGGAGTCCTCCTAAATACCGTCCCCAATGGTTATTAGTTGGAGTGAAATGTGGTTGAAGTATCTATTGTTAAAAGGCAAATTGATGGTTTGAGCAGAGGAAATTACGTGGAAAAAGGGTTATATAAAATAATATAAATTGTCTCCCCTTTTATTACAATGGAAAATATTAATCAGAATCAATTGTGGAAAAATCTTTTACAAACTTAAAAAATGAAAAAATAAAGTTTAATGGCAATATTCTTTGGGGAGGAGGGGTAAGATCAAATTTTCCCCTCCCCCAAACAAAAAAAAGGTTTTATTTAATATTTCTTAAAGACTTTAAAACATTAATGACTAAGATATTAATTCTGCTAAATTAAAAATAAAATAAAATTGTTAAATATATAATATATATATATATATATATATATATATATATATATATATATATATATATATATATATATATATATATATATATATATATATATATATATATATATATATATATTAATATATTTTATTAATATACCTTTGATGTTATTAAGTATTTTTAATTATTGGGAATAGGGGAGAATTCGCGAGTGATTGGGGGAGTGTGTGGAATCTGAGGTTGGGGTGGTTTAGTTAGCTTAGGGTGGTGGCCTCAAGGAACTGGTGGTATCCTTAGGTGGGGGGGTTCCACCGTAGAACGTCACAGGTCGGGAGTGATTGAGGAAAAATTTGGAGATGTCTGGAAGGAAGGGGGGTTCAGTGGTATTGAAAGTCGGGACTCTAAATGTAAGGGGGGTGAACAAGGAAGAGAAGAGGGAAGAAGTTGGGGTGGTGATGGAGGAAAGGAGGCTGGATATTCTAGCGTTAACAGAGACGAAACTGAAAGGGGAGGGGGATTTGGAATTTGGGAATTTTAAAGGGATGTACGCAGGAGTGAATGAGAAGGTGAGAGCAAGGGAGGGTGTAGCAATTGTAATGAGGGATGAGTGGTGGAGGTGTGTGAAAGGAAGGGGTAGAATGGGGGCTAGAATAGTTTGGGTAAGATTAAGGTTAAGAAGGGAGAATTGGGTGTTTATTTGTGCTTATGCACCAGTAGTAGGAGCAAATGAAAGGGAGAGAGAAAGATTTTGGGAGAGTCTGAGTGAGTGTGTGGGAAGTTTTGACGGTAGGGATCATGTTTGTCTCTTGGGGGACCTGAATGCAAGGGTGGGTGTAAGAAGGGTGAACAGGGTAATAGGACCATTTGGAGTGGAAGGGGTAAATGAAAATGGGACTGAAATGATTGGAATGTGTGCGGCAAGGGGTCTTATGATTGGAAACACGTGGTTTAAAAAGAAAGATAATCATAAATATACCTGGGTGAGTGGTGTGAATGGGGAAAGGGGACTGTTGGATTATGTGTATGTGGATTGGGAAGGGAGAAGTAGGTTGTTGGATGTAAACGTGCTGAGGGGAGCTGCGATGGGTATTTCGGACCATTATTTGGTGGTGGCGAAAATTAAAGTTAAAGGAGGTTGGGAGAAAGTGGGAGGGAGACGGAGGGTGGTGGAGATAGTACGGGTGGAGAGGTTAGAAGATGAGGAAAAGAGAGGTGACTACACAAGAGGGATAAGGGAGAAATGGGAGGAGATTAGGGGTAGTGAGGTGGAAGGGGTGGAGGAGGAGTGGTGTAAACTGAAGGGGGCGTTAGTGGAGGTTGCAAGAAGAGTGTGTGGGGTAAAAAAAATAGGTAATGGTAGAAGAAAGGGGAGTGAGTGGTGGAGTGAAGAGTTGGGAAATATGG
>SEYY01019603.1:167500-175000 GCA_009176605.1 Armadillidium nasatum
AGGGAACAAAGGCCGGAGACCTATCAATTCCCACTAGAGCTGGAAAATTATCCTGACCCAGGGGAAATCAGTGGTCAGAATATACAATGTTTGTAGGCGTTCAAGTCAAAGGAAGATGAAAAAAAAAAACGTTTTTAAGGCTTCTTCGGTTCAATTTACGTAACTTTGAGAATGGTGGTTCAGTCAACGGTCAGAAAATTGGACAAAGAAAGGTTGAGACTCTGAAGTGTAGATAGAGAAAGAGGTATGCGATCAGAAAGCTCAAAAGAGAAGTTACCGTTGTAATAGTGATAGTTTAGAGAGAGTGAGGCAACAATCCAAAGTGCAGAAAGAGACTAGAAAAGAGTTAGTGAGAGGGAAAGAAATGGTAAGACAATCATACCTAGTCTCCACCTTTTCAAGGTAGCTGAATGAGTGAGACCAACCTAGACATGCGAGGCATATTCCAAATAAAGAGCAAGCAACTGAGGTGACAGGAAGAAATTTCGAAGGACCTTCAGAACACCTAACCTCTTAGAAGCATGTTTAGAAAGAGAGAGATAATGCGATCTTTCCAAGAAAGATCACGATTGAAACAATGAATTAAGAGCAGAAGAAGGTTGGAGTTGCTTTTACGAGGAAAAAGTCATTATTATGTGGAAGATTACTTCGAGTCGAAAGAAAAATGAACTGAGTTTTTGAGGTATTGAAAACGATTCTCTCCTATTTAAAATAAGAGAAAGATCAGAGGTCAGTTGCATTAAGACCACCCTTCTAGCATTACTAGTTTGCTGTTGAGTGGGTCGTCTTTCAAATTGTAAGGATTAATGAGGTGGGGGGGAGTTTTCAGCATGAAACTTGATAGGAGAAGAAGTCACAGATACTAAATCATACATGAAAAGTAGAAAAATTGTTGAGGATAGAGCCGAAACACTATTTAATAATTTTAAAGGATGATTTGGAGCCGTCCGTCTATAACCGCTGGTATTGCAAAAAATGTTGCTGAGTGATAGATACCGAAGTACGTAAGTTTGGAACTTTATCAAAAGCTTTCGATATGTCCACTCCTACAGCAAAAGAATCAGCTGGTCGCATCTCTCTGTCCAATCATGGACAAGGGACATATCTATGCAATGAAAACAGTTTATATATAAATATGTCGTACAAGCCAAAGTTTGTGAGGTAAACGTCGTCAAAGTAAAGTAAACATGTTATTAGATCGGCAACAGCCCAAAATCTAACTTGCTACAATAAATTTACATCGCTTATTTTAACATCATGTTTCTCTGCTTCTCACCTACGTTTATTTACCAAAATTTTTGCCAATATAAAGATGTTCGCTTTTACAGTGCAAGTGCGTCCCACTTATTATATACACCTTGTATATATATATATATATATATATATATATATATATATATATATATATATATATATATATATATATATATATATATATATATATATATATATATATATATATATATATATATATATATATATATATATATATATATATATATATATATATATATATATATATATATATATATATATATATATATATATATATATATATATATATATATATATATATATATATATATATATATATATATATATATATATATATATATATATATATATATATATATATATATATATATATATATATATATATATATATATATATATATATATATATATATATATATATATATATATATATATATATATATTATATATATATATATATATATATATATATATATATATATATATATATATATATATATATATATATATATATATATATATGATGGATCGGATATTTAATTTTTTCGGATTTAATTTTTCATTGCGGATGCGATATTGAATTTCGAAAATTGCGGATGCGGATGCGATGCGGATATAGAATTCTCGTCAAGTGCGGATGCTGATGCGGATGTGGATGCCATCATATATATATATATATATATATATATATATATATATATATATATATATATATAATATATATATATATATATATATATATATATATATATATATATATATATAACCATGATTTTTTAACTCAATAGGAAATACCTAATTTTAAAGAAATAAATTTTTAGTTTCTAAGCCATTTGTAACCTACTCTTAAAGCTTAAGAAATGAAAATAAAATTAAATTGAAGATTTAATTTATTATATTGCTTGGAATTTTAATTAACTGATGCAATTAAAGTAAATGAATGAATGAATTTTTTTTTTTTTTTTTTTTTTTTTTTTTTTTTTTTAATTTGTTGTTTTTTAAATGTTTTCTTTTTTTTTTTTCTTAACTAGTTATATATAATATATATATATATATATATATATATATATATATATATATATATATATATATATATATATATATATATATATATATATATATATATATATATATATATATATATATATATATATATATATATATAATACTAATTACAACCGTGGAGGGAATAGTACACATTTTAATTTTTCTGCCAGGGTTTCGAACCCTGACCTATTAGCTGGTAATTCAGCTAAGAACAATTTCCTTTTAACATTTCAAAAGGAAATCGCTAAGATGAAGCTCAAAGACATCCGCCATGTTGACTAACTCAAAAGGACAGGGTTCGAATCCCCGGCAGCAGAATTCAGATATGCACTATTTCACCCCACGGTTCTAATTAGTGGTTTATATACTTACGTGTATGTTCTGTGGTAAATGATGGATCGTCTCTTACCTTCTTACCCTGTGGCTTGAGTGTATTCGGGGAGGTTCTCTGAGTTAGCCTACATGGCTGTTGTTCTTGAGCTTTCTCTTAGCGATCTGATTTCGAAGTGTTATATATATATATATATATATATATATATATATATATATATATATATATATATATATATATATATATATATATATATATATATATATATATATATATATATATATATATATATATATATATATATATATATATATATATATATATATATATATATATATATATATATATATATATATATATATATATATATATATATATATATATATATATATATATATATATATATATATATATATATATATATAATATAATATAACATTACATAATTTTAAATTATTACCTATTTGAATTGAATATTGAATTTCGTTTTATATATTCTGAATATATCAATATTATTAATAAATTTATGATTTAAATATTTTTGCCAGAAAAAAAAAGATATAAACTTCCCCAAAATATTTAATTTATCTTAGAGATAAACAAATTTAAACTCCAAAAATTCACTAAAAATATTTCATTTACTTTTAGAAGGGGTGAAAAAAAATTAACAAAAACTCACCAAAATTATTTTCATTTATCTTTCAGAAGAAAAAGAATATTTTTTTTACAAAATATTCACCAAAAATATTGTTATTTAACGTTCAATAAAAAAAAAATAAAAAAATCGAAAATTCACCAGATATTAAATTTATTTTTAGAGGAAAAAAAAAAAAGTTTTAAAAATACTATTTTTCACTAAAATGAGCTCCTCTTTATTTGAGTTGTTTGAAAACGTTTCTAAAATGAATTTGCTTAGCAGTAACTTCTTTTAAAATAGAAATTGTCTAATAGTCTAACTCATTTTTCCTCGTTAGGGATATATATATATATATATATATATATATATATATATATATATATATATATATATATATATATATATATATATATATATATATATATATATATATATATATATATATATATATATATATATATATATATATATATATATATATATATATATATATATATATATATATATATATATATATATATATATATATATATATATATATATATATATATATATATATATATACTCGACAATTTTAATAATAGTACAAATAAACTTGATATTTACATTTAAAATTTTTCTTTCATTAGGCCAGGAATAAAATTTAAGTGATAATAATTAATTATTCTATTTAATTTTTCGATAATTCAATTTTATTTTGTACTTTCAAAAATGGGAATATACAGGCTAACTAGGCTAGGTTATTATGAAAGTTATTATGTTGTTAGATTATTTTTATTTTCAATGGGAACTGTTTATTAAACGTTTTTGTTTTAAACTTCTATGGTAATATTTACTGTGTATATAATAATATATAAAGCTGAACTATCTCTAATTGAAGTATATAACGCATGATAAATTTCCATGCCTGAAAAATTCAATTGCTTCATCTATATTCTCCACTCATTTCCCATTCAACTATGGCATAATCTTTCAGAAACACTTATCTCAAACCTTACAACTTTTGGATTCTGAAACTGTTTCAGAACTTTTTACACCTATCCTGATGCTATATTAGAGGTCCTGTCCACCATTGTATGGAGTAAGTGTCAAATATACTGATTTGTTCCTATATTCCTAATCTTTGTCCAAGTGAAATTTAAACCTATTCGTTTGACCGTTATTCTAAGGTCTTCAGTCAGTTCGTGCGACTTTTCATATTAAGTAGAATGCCTTCCTTGTTTTGCTCTTTGCCTTCAAACTTGAAAACTATTAATTTTTTTTTTTTTTTTTTTTTTTTTTTTTTTTTTTTTTTTTTTTTTTTTTTATAAAAAGTTCACATCTCACGGGCATTGCCCTATTCGAGGAGAGGAACTTTTCTAGGTAGTATATACCTAGGATCCCGAAGTGGGATCGAACCGGCGCCCTCAAGCACGTGAGTCAATCACTCTACCGTTTGGGCCACGGTAAACGGCAAATACGTTACGAATAAGATTTATTCTTCTTTTTATTTTATTTAAAACTATTTCAAAAGTCGTGTGAAGGAGCATATCAGCTCTTGACCTGGATTAAAAATTGATTTTTGTTTCTTCTATGGTAAATATCGAGAGCATATATATATATATATATATATATATATATATATATATATATATATATATATATATATATATATATATATATATATATATATATATATATATATATATATATATATATATATATATATATATATATATATATATATATATTATATATTATATATTATATTTTAATATTTTATTTATATTAAGAATTTTTTTAATTAATTTAATTACATATTAAATTCTTTAATGTTTTCATGTTATTAAAATCAAAATTTTTAAACTAAAATTTATTTATAAAATTGTAATATTTTTGTGATTTCATATTTTAATTTTAAAATTTAAGCAAATTATTATTATTATTATTATTATTATTATTATTATTATTATTATTATTATTATTATTATTATTATTATTATTATTATTATTATTATTATTATTATTATTATAATCTTTATTATTATTATTATTATTATTATTATTATTATTATTATTATAATAATAATAATTATATAATTATTATTATTATTATTATTATATATTTTAATTATTATTATTATTATTATATATTATTATTATTATCTTATTGTTATTATTATTATTATTATTATTATTATTATTATTATTATTATTATTATTATTATTATTATTATTATTATTATTATTATTATTATTATTATTATTATTATTAATTATTATTATATATTATAATTATTATTATTATTATTATTATTATTATTATTATTATTATTATCATCATCATCATTATTATTGCCTGTTTTTTTCTGTAAAACAATGAATAATGCAGAGTAAACCAAGGCATAATTCATTGTTTTTAACGTTCCAAGTTCCAAGTTCTCAATAATGCGATGTGTAATAGCAACCAGTCGAAGATTTTATTCCATACCTAGTTTATTTGATCTTGGTACTTCAAGTAGTAATCTATAGCAACTTCAAGGTAATTAAAGTTGTCAACAAATTCGACTATGTCACTGCCTATGCAAATATCAACAAATTCGATTATGTCCCTGCCTATGCAAATATCAACAAATTCGATTATGTCCCTGCCTATGCAAATATCAACAAATTCGATTATGTCCCTGCCTATGCAAATATCAACAAATTCGATTATGTCCCTGCCTATGCAAATATCAACAAATTCGATTATGTCCCTGCCTATGCAAATATCAACCAAATTCGATTATAGCCTATGCAAATATCAACAAATTCGATTATGTCCCTGCCTATGCAAATATCAACAAATTCGATTATGTCCCTGCCTATGCAAATATCAACAAATTCGATTATGTCCCTGCCTATGCAAATATCAACAAATTCGATTATGTCCCTGCCTATGCAAAAATCAACAAATTCGATTATGTCCCTGCCTATGCAAATATCAATAAATTCGATTATGTCCCTGCCTATGCAAATATCAACAAATTCGATTATGTCCCTGCCTATGCAAATATCAACAAATTCGATTATGTCCCTGCCTATGCAAATATCAACAAATTCGATTATGTCCCTGCCTATGCAAATATCAACAAATTCGATTATGTCCCTGCCTATGCAAATATCAACAAATTCGATTATGTCCCTGCCTATGCAAATATCAACAAATTCGATTATGTCCCTGCCTATGCAAATATCAACAAATTTGATTATGTCCCTGCCTATGCAAATATCATCAAATTCGATTATGTCCCTGCCTATGCAAATATCAACAAATTCGATTATGTCCCTGCCTATGCAAATATCAACAAATTCGATTATGTCCCTGTCTATGCAAATATCAACAAATTCGATTATGTCCCTGCCTATGCAAATATCAACAAATTCGATTATATCCCTGCCTATGCAAATATCAACAAATTCGATTATATCCCTGCCTATGCAAATATCAACAAATTCGATTATGTCCCTGCCTATGCAAATATCAACAAATTCGATTATGTCCCTGCCTATGCAAATATCAACAAATTCGATTATGTCCCTGCCTATGCAAATATCAAAAAATTCGATTATGTCCCAGCCTATGCAAATATCAACAAATTCGATTATGTCCCAGCCTATGCAAATATCAACAAATTCGATTATGTCCCTGCCTATGCAAATATCAACAAATTCGATTATGTCCCTGCCTATGCAAATATCAACAAATTCGATTATGTCCCTGCCTATGCAAATATCAAAAAATTCGATTATGTCCCAGCCTATGCAAATATCAACAAATTCGATTATGTCCCAGCCTATGCAAATATCAACAAATTCGATTATGTCCCTGCCTATGCAAATATCAACAAATTCGATTATGTCCCTGCTTATGCAAATAATAGTGGACGTAGAAGGGTAGGAACTGAATGCTTAATTTTGCAAGTATTCCAGACCAAACTGGTAAACTTACGCTTGTCATAGATACTACGTATTTTCTGCCTCTTGAATAGTGCCAACAAATCCAAAGATCGAGGCTCTGCAAGAAAAATAATATCGTACACTGCAAATTCGTTGGGACAAATGGCAAAAATGTTGCAACAAATTTTTTCAGTTATTTTCTTATTAGAAAAATGAATTGATGAAGTAACTTTCTTATGCTTAACATGTCTTTCATCTATTGAAAATTTTAATGTGATATTTTTGCCACTTG
>SEYY01019603.1:177500-182500 GCA_009176605.1 Armadillidium nasatum
CGTTTGCGATTTTTTTACGTATTTTCTTTATTTTGCAACACGTGGCAATCTTTTATAGTCAACTTTTATTTTTATTTTGCAAATTTTTTTTTAATATTTTTAATATTTTTTATATATATATATATATATATATATATATATATATATATATATATATATATTATATATATATATATATATATATATATATATATATATATATATATGCTGGCCGTTAACCCAACATTTACCCTTTAATTCAAGGTTAGGTTAAGTCGAACTTGTTTGTTAGGAAAAAAATGAAGGGAAAAGACATGAACCATATATGAGATTTATAAAATATACTCTCGCCAAATTGGCTACATTTCAGGATTTTTCGCTACTTTTTTCGATTTTTAAAACTCGATAACTTATTTCCCTTTTGTTTCTCGGCTTTTTTAATTTTTTTTTCAATAATAATAATAATAATATAATAATAATATAATAATAATAATAATAATAATAATAATAATAAAATAAATGTTCTACATGTTTACAATAATGTAAATTTCGTTACAATCGGCTGGGGTAGATATACTTTAAAAGATCATATATATATATATATATATATATATATATATATATATATATATATATATATATATATATATATATATATATATATATTATATATATATATATATATATATATATATATATATATATATATATATATATATATATATATATATATATATATATATATATATATATATATATATATATATATATATATATATATATATATATATATATATATATATTATATATATATATATATATATATATATATATATATATATATATATATATATATATATATATATATATATATATATTATATATATATATATATATATATATATATATATCTTTCTTAATAAAACTAAGGCTAATATTTCCTTAAACCGAACCAAAAATTTATTCCAATTTCCTGTAAGAGGAAATTTTTTCCTCAAAAAAATAAATTTCTCTCTACAATTATTTCCCTAGAAATCATTTTTCCTCAAAATATTTTTCCCAAAAGACCTTTATTATGTTTTAATAGAATTTTTTTTCCTTCTTCTTCTTCTTCTTCTTCTTCTTCTTCTTCTTCTTCTTCTTCTTCTTCTTCTTCTTCTTCTTCTCTTCTCTTTTCTTCTTCTTCTTCTTCTTCTTCATATCTTCATTTCTATCTTCTCATTCTTCAAATCGGTAATTAATCACTTATAAATAGATTTATTTCGCATCTTCGTATTATCTCCTACATATATATATATATATATATATATATATAATATATATATATATATATATATATAATATATATATATATATATATATATATATATATATATATATATATATATATATATATATATATATATATATATAGAGAGAGAGAGAGAGAGAGAGAGAGAGAGAGAGAGAAGAGAGAGAGAGAGATTAAGGAATTACATGACGCCCACTAGAAACTGATTATTTATTAAAGGAAATTTCATCCAGATTAAGAGATGACGTGTCCAATACACGTCGCTTGAAAACGGGTAAAATGAAAGAAGTGGAAAAGTACCCAGTATAGGAGTCAGAAAATTGCTTTAAAAGGGCGAAAATCTAGTAAGAGGAGGAAGGGAGATGATTGTTAAAAGATATTTAAACGAGTTTACCGTCTACCGTGGCTTGGTGGTAGAGTGATTGACTCACGTGTTTGAGGGTGCCGGTTCGATCCCACTTGGGAATCCTAGGTATATACTACGTAGAAAAGTTTCTCTCCTAGAATAGGGCAATGCCAGTGATATGTAAATTTTTAATAAAAAAAAAAAAAAGATGACACTATGGAGAAAAGCGTATTTTATTATTATTATTATTATTATTATTATTATTATTATTATTATTTTTATTATTATTATTATTACTATTTAAAAGTTCTCAGTTTCCGGGCATTGTTCTATTCGAGGTAGGGAATTTCCTAGTTTGTTTCAATGTAGGATCCAAATGACGAATTCAATCAATAACTTCATACACATCACTTTACCGTTGTACCACGATAGTAAAGTTGGAATCAGATGAAAGAGAAGAGAAGAGAAGACATAGCAGTTTTTACAATCTATCCTGAAAATTGGAAAGATTGTTTAGAGAACGTTGTAGAATTTCATTGAAAAGTAAATTATTTTCGGAACTTAAAAATAATAACAGATTTATTTTAAAATATAATTTTTAAAAAAATATTTTCAAAAAAACAAAACTAAATGCATCACAATTACATTTTCTTCAAAATTTTCTGGATTAGCAACAAATCTTTCAATTAACATACTTTCGGCTTAAGTGGAAAATTCAAGATTAGTATTAAGAATATAAAATTTAAAACACGAGATTGGATTGGGCGACAAGGTTGGATCATGAAGAATAGTTCTTCGCATGGTTCTAGGGTCTGGGATTCCTTTTAACCAATTTTTTTTTTTTCTTCTTCCCATGTACGACTGTAGGAATTTTTCTGCAGTCGACGCCACCCTGCATCATGCGGGATATGGTGTACTGTTTTAAAATATATATATATATGTATATATCTATATATATATATATATATATATATATATATATATATATATATATATATATATATATATATATATATATATATATATATATATATATATATATATATATATATATATATATATATATATATATATATATATATATATATATATATATATATATATATATATATATATATATATATATATATATATATATATATATATATATATATATATATATATATATATATATATATATATATATATATATATATATATATATATATATATATATATATATATATTTATATCGATATTTGGTACATTTTCACCCTTCCGTACCAAATAGTTAATTACTATAATATTTTCTGTTGCATCAAATCCTCCTTTCCTTAAGCTATTTAAGTTCTATTAAAATAAAAGAAAAAAAAATTTAAAATTTCGGAGAATATTAATTTCAACAAAAAAAAAAAAATTTAATTGAATTTTTTTTTTTTTTTAAATGAAATTTTGAATAATAGTGAATATGAAAATATTGGAATTCTTCCTAATAAGAGATAATCGTTTATAAGCTCTTTGGGTATTAAAAGTTGGGGAATTTTTTTTTTCCTTTTCTTAAAAATGAAAATATTCATTTTTGTTATTCATTTTTTTTAATATTTTCATTTCTGTTATTCATTACACATTTTTTTTTTTTTTTTATTTTTAAATATTTTCATTTCAGTTGTTCGTTTCTTTTTTTTTAATTAATATTTTCATTTGTTATTCATAATGCATTTTTTTTTTACTTTTTTTATTTTTTATTTTAAAAAAATATTTTAATTAATGCTATTAGTCATAATTTTTTTAAATTCTTTTTTTTTTTTTTTTTCATTTTTGTTATTCATAATTCTGTTATTTTTTTTTTTTATTTATTTTTTTTTTTAATATTTTCATTTTTTTATCTCGTTTTTTTATTTAAAAAACATTTTTAATATTATTCATAATACATTTTGCTCACATTTTTTTTTATTACAAATGGTTGAATTTTTTCACAATTTTTATTATTTTTATTTGTTTTAGTTATTTATATATTTTTTTAAATGGTTGAATCTGTTTATACCTTTATAAGAACAATTTTTCTAAGCCGTTGCCGTGGTTTAATGGTAGAGCGATTGAAACACATGCTTAAAAGAGTTGGTTCAATCTCTCAGGTGAATCCTAGGTAAAACTACCTAAAATGTTCCCTTCTTTGAAGAGGGTAATAATACCTTTGAATGCGAAATTTTAAAACAAAATAACGTATGTCTTTCAAGCAAATAGAAAATATATGTAAAAAATCTCTCTTTAGTCTCTAATAGTATTATATATATATATATATATATATATATATATATATATATATATATATATATATATATATATATATATATATAATATATATATATATATATATATATATATATTAACATATTTATTTATTTATTTATTTATCTAGAAACGATTGAAAAAAACAAGAAATTTGCTTTTAAACCCATTTCAATGTTTCTGAACTAAATGGAAGAAAAATTGGTTAGAAAACTTGCTTTTTTTTCTATATTTTGACGAATAATAAGACTGAAATAACTAGAAATAAAACTGATTAAAAACTTACTTTTTTCTATATTTTGTGGAATAATAATAAAGCTTTGAAATAACTAGAAATAAAGCTGGCAGGGAAATTAAATTATTTATCGATCAATGAGGGTTTACCATAACCAGAAATAGCTTGGTTATTTTTAATCCCAAGAGTATTCAAAACTGATCCATTATTTTTAGTTTTAACATTTTCAACATGACATAATCATAGATAAACTACAAAGACTATAGCCATCTATAAGCTATATAATATATAAATATATATATATATATATATTATATATATATATATATATATATATATATATATATATATATATATATATATATATATATATATATATATATATATATATATATTATATATATATAATATATATATATATATATATATATATATATATATATATATATATATATATATATATATATATATATATATATATAATATATATATATACATATATATAATATATATATATATATATATATATATATATATATATATATATATATTTATATATATAATATATATATATATATATATATATATATATATATATATATATATATATATATATATATATATATATATATATATATATATATATATAATATATATATATATATATATATATATATATATATATATATATATATATATATATATATATATATATATATATATATATATATATATATATATATATATATATATATATATATAATATATATATATATATATATATATATATATATATATATATATATATATATATATATATATATATATATATATATATATATATATATATATATATATATATATATATATATATATATATA
>SEYY01019603.1:187500-192500 GCA_009176605.1 Armadillidium nasatum
CCTTCTTATCTCTGTATCCTCTTCTACCTCTTCAAGCCTTTTGCAGGAAAGACCCCCTTCTATTGAAAGGAAACGTTTGTGGCATCTTGGTGCCGCAAGCATGTCAGACGTCCGGTCGTACTAATTTGATTTTCAGTGGAATGATTATTGCTTCCGTGGGAGGGGTCCCTCGGAGTGTGCAGAACGCATTACGGAGTTGATTCTCTCTGGCATGGAGGCGTACATTCCATTTTGTTTCCCTTCTGCTAAAGCTAACAAACCTTGGTTTAACTCTGCTTGTTCCCGCGCTATCCGTCTCAGGAATGTTGCCTTCAGGGATTACCATCGTCTTCAAACTCCAGAAACTCACGCAACTTATATTTCATTCTAGAATCGTTAAAAATCTATCTTTCGTAACACAAAAAAAAAAACATTTTCTCCGTAGAAAATGCAATAATGCTTTTGGATCCTCTTCTTCACGTTATTTCTATCATTTTTCAAAAAATGTCAATTCTAATTTCGCTTCTTCCTCTTTTCCTCCTTTAGTATCTTCCGACGACACAACTGCTGTTTTACCTTCTTCTGAAGTTGAACTATTAGCTCAAATTTTTGCCTCTAATTGAACCTTGGACAATTTCGGAACTATATCTTCTCCTTTAACCCCCTCCAACTCATTTATGCTAAATTAGAATTCCTTCAATAGATGTCATTTCTGCTCTCTCTGAGCTTAACACTAAGAAGGAGTATGGTTCTGATGGCATTCCTCCTGTGGTTCTCAAAACTTGCTCTTTCTAGCTTGCAGCCTGCCTTGGTAAACTATTTCGTCTTTGTCTTTCTACTTCAACCCTCCCTTCTTGCTGGAAACGTGCGCTCGTTCAGCCTGTGGCGTAGAAGGGGGACCCATCTCATCCCTCTAACTACCGTCCCACTGATTTGACCTCCGTTCTCTCTAAAGTTTTCGAATCTATCATTAACAGGAAGATTTGGAATTCTTTTAATCTTATTTCTGATCGCCATTATGACTTTCGTAAGAAACGCGCAACTTGTTATGTTCCCTTCTCTCTTACTCTTGGTCCTCCTCTCTTCGGCATTTCGGTGAATTCTTTGCTGTCGTGCTGGACATATTGAAATCTTTCGATAGTGCCTGGAACAAAGCTTTGATTTCTAAACTTCCTCTTTCGATATCTATCCTTCTCTCTGTAACCTTCTCTCTAATTTCCTCACCGGTCGTTCTATAGCAGCTGTTGTAGACGTAAACCATTCTTCCTTTAAATCTATTAATAGTGGTGTTCCTCAGGGTTATGTCCTATCCCCAACACTTTTTCTGGTTTTAATTAATGATCTTCTCACTATTACTTCATCTCCTATCCACTCCTATGCTGATACTCCACCCTTCATTATTCCTTTCAGTTTGAAAGACGTCCCAAAAGCAGTTGATAGATTCGAGAAGGGTAGCCTTGGAGTAACTAACCTCTAATGTTTCACGTATTTCAAATTGGGGCAGGGAAAACATGGTCGTTTTCAATGCCTCAAAACCTCAGTCTCTCCATCTCTCCACTCGACACAATCTTCCACACATTTTATTTTCTTCTTCGAAAACACTTAGCTCAAACCTTCATCTGTTCTTAATATTCTATGCGTATCCTTTTCTCTTTATCTTTCTTGGAAAGAACACATTACTTCTCTCTCTAAACAAGCTTCTAAGAGATTGCGTATTCTAAGGCGCCTTCAGAATTACTTCACGCCACCGAAGTGCCAGAAACGTCTCATCGTCGAAAGCGGGGGCCGTCCTTGCGGAAGACTTAAAGAGACAGAACAAGATACAGAGATAAGAAGGTGATCGGATGAACTCTGAGGAGGAAAGAGTTTAATAGTATAAGGAGAAGGATAAGAGATTAAGAAAAGATCAAGTACGTTGGTTTCATCACTAAGGCGGTCAGGGATATGGGTAGGGAGTTGCCCCAACTGATCAAGGTTGTTCTGGATAGAAAAGTTGTAGGCTAATTCAACGGCCAGATCATGAGATCTCATATATATATATATATATATATATATATATATATATATATATATATATATATATATATATATATATATATATATATATATATATATATATATATATATATATATATATATATATATATATATATATATATATATGAGAGGTATGTGTAGATGGATGTGAATGGTTGTATGTGTGTGCTTGGATGTGAGTGTATGTTTTTGTCTCTAAATAAGGTACTAAAATCATTAATATATAAATAAATATGAAGAGAAGTAAATTACTATTTAAAATTTAAGATACACACACTCACACATTCATATATACATACATAATAGTTTTATGCATGTACACATTTAAATGTTGAAATTAAAACTCTGCATTATTTCCATTAAAGAAACAAAAACAAAAAATAAATAAATAAAAAAAAAACTTTTAGAAAATGCATTCAAATAAATGTTTTAAAATAGAATATTCTATATTTTATATTTTAATTTTAGAATTTTATTTTATTTTTTTTTTTTTTTTTTTGTTTTTTTTTTTTTTTAATTATTTTGTTTAGAAATTTTAAATAAAAAAAGGAAAAGTCATTTTAAATTGAAATTTTGAACGTTACTTAATTAAATTTTATGTATTCATAATTTATTATTATTATTATTATTATTATTATTATTATTATTATTATTATTATTATTATTATTATTATTATTATTATTATTATTATTATTATTATTATTATTATTATTATTATTATTATTATTATTATTATTATTATTATTATTATTATTGTGATTATAATTATTTTTATTATTATTATTATTATTATTATTATTATTATTATTATTATTATTATTATTATTATTATTATTATTATTATTATTATTATTATCATTATTATGATCATAATCATTATTATATGTTTATTATAATTATTATTAACATTATTTAGTATTATTATTTTTATTATTATTATTATTATTATTATTATTATTATTATTATGATTATTATTATTATTATGATTATTATTATTATCATTATTATTATTATCATTATTATTATTATTATTATTATTATTATTATTATTATCGTTGCTATTGCCATATTTACTACTTTTTTTTCCACCACTCATGGGCAAAGCCCTCTTCAGGTAATTAGTGCTAGAAGAATAAAAATGAAGTAAAAGATTTCAAAGTACAAAAAATAAAAACCACCCCTCAGGTCCAACCTAACGCAAATTTCTCAGGTGAGCGCAGACGCGGGCTTTAAAGAAATTGAGATTAAATTCGGAAGGAAGTAAAGAAGATGGGAGAGAGTTCCACAAAACAGAGGTGGCAGCAAAGAAGGAGGCACCACAGAGGATAAGCCTGGAGTTCCCTATGTTCACGCAAAATTGATGCGCGGACAATGCACCCCTTGTGCTGCGAGGACGCCGTAAAGGTGGAGGTACACGGGTGGATAGTTCCCTTGAGCATTTGTCTCTGTAGTACCTATAGAAAAGAGACAAGGCACCAACATCACGTCGCAAAGATAAAGAGTCAAGAGAATTAGAAAGATCGGGACAGTTTATAAGTCTTTTAGGCTTTGACTCAACCTTATCTAAAAGACGGGTGAAACCTGAGCCACCCCAGATATGAGAACAGTACTCCATACAAGGGTGAATGAGATCCCTGTATAATTTTAGTAACTGCGAGGAAGAAAAATATTGTCGCAGTCTAAACAGAACTCCCAGCTTCTTTGAAGCCGCCCTAGCAACCATTGTGATATGAGGTTTCCAAGACATTTTTTGTTTATGTGAAGGCCAAGGATGCTTATATTGTCAATAGGATAGATGGGAGAACCATCGAAAGAAATAGAAAAGTTAGAAGGTGTCTTAGAGAGGCCGATTTCTAGAAGTTGAGTTTTTAGAGTTCAATTTCTCAAGGTTGAGTCGACCCCACTGGGAAATTCTATCCAGATCTGCAAGAATGGGATCGGAACGATGAAGACGAGAAGCAACTCTAAATGCAAAGGAAGGAGCAGATTTGAAATGAGTAGAAGAATGGAGGGATGAGTTATTGGCATATGAATGTATAGGGTGAGATGAATAGCTGAGAAGATCATTAATGAAAAGTAAGAAAAGAGTAGGAGGCAAGCAGAACACTGAAGAACGCCACTATTGACAGGACAGGAAGATATGTAAAGCGCCACCAAGCAAGTCTCCCCATGATCTCTAAGGGCAGAAGACCATAAATCTGTGAAGTAGGAAAGTATATCACCAGTAGACCTCGAACGCCGAAAGCCATACTGATGATCAGAAAGAAGGGAATGGGATTCCAGATGATCTAAGAAGTGAGAGTTGAGAAGGGTTTCAAAGATCTTAGACAGAATTCAAGTGAGAAATATAGGGCAATAGTTGGAAGGATCAGAGCTGCTACCTTTCTTCGGAATAGGTAGGACTAATGCGCGCTTCCAACACTGAGGGAAAGTAGTAGTATTGAGGCATAGAGAGAAAAGTTGAACGAGGGACGGAGCCAGCTCAGAGCCGCCCTCCCTTAAAACTCGAAGAGGAATGTCATCCTGGCCGCTTGCCTTTCTAACATTCATAGATTTCAGAAGCCCATTCACCTGGTCAAATGAAATCACAGGTAAAGGCATGGGACATCTGAGAGAAGAAGTAGGAGGAGGATTGCCGGAGTCGTCCAGGGTTGAATTAGAAGAGAACAGGAGGCTGGAGAGATTTGCCTTTTCAGTTAGAGTGTTAGCAACAGAACCATCAGAGCGAATAAGAGGAGAAAGAGAAGACTTACAGAAATTGTTGGAGATGTTTTTGGCAAGAGGCCATATAGATTTTTCAGTAGGAAAATTATTTAATTATTCTTATTTTTATTTTCATTACATTGAATTCGATGTTAGTGTAAAATTTCTCAAATTTTGTCCTCATAGTTGATTGCTTTTACTGTTTGTTTAATTTCCCTCGTGTTGCCTTTAAACTGATGAAGATTGAATGGGGATGCTCTCTTCATATATATATATATA
>SEYY01019603.1:197500-205000 GCA_009176605.1 Armadillidium nasatum
GTTTTTATGATATAATTTAATATTTTAATCATTAGAAAATATTTTATTTAATTTTTTTTTAATTAATATTTTTAATATATATATATATATATATATATATATATATATATATATATATATATATATATATATATATATATATATATATATATATATATATATATATACATATATATAAAAGAGAGAATGTAAAAGTAATTCCAATTGCCTTAATTAATAGCATTATATTTAATTAGCAAAACAGTAAATAATTTTAAGTGATCACTTAGTTTGCTAATTAAAAAAATCTTACTAATTAACCCAATTGAAATTACATTCACATTTTGATATATGTGTATATATATATATATATATATATATATATATATATATATATATATATATATATATATATATATATATATATATATATATATATATATATATATATATATATATATATATATATATATATATATATATAAACAGGAACAAAATAACAAATAATGAATATAACATTAAATTTTAGCAATTATATTTTTATTTTTTCAGTGACTCTTGATAATGGTTTGATTAAGCTAATACTAATAAACCGAAACGTAGAATTGTTAAGTCATTATGGTTATTATTATTAAAATTTAATGTTACATTCATTATTTGTTATTTTGTCTTTGTTTAAATTATCGTTCAAAGGGAGCACATCCAATTTTACTATAATAAGGTTAAAATATGGATTATCTTCTCTTAACTGTTCGTAAGTGAGAAAGTTTATGTCAGAAATTTATCAAAAATGAGCTTGATTTACAATTTCTTCGATCTTGTTAAAATTTAATGGGATTCGGCCGAAATTTCTTCGATTTAGATTATATCGTCAGACCCTCCATTTGTATAAAGATATTTTAAACAAACTTTTATCTAATGAAATCATGTATAAATCCAGGCTGAATGTTAATTTTTCCTCTTTTATTCGACTATATGAGAATAAAGTTAAAGATGATTTATCCTTCATAGATTTTTTGTGTCTCAGAACGATGGTTGATGATAATTTTGCTCAGTTTCGCAGAGGGAAAACTCTTCGTCATAACTCAAAATTGGTCCAACTTAATATTTCTCCACTAGTGATTGATAATTGGGTTCTAGTTATTAAAAACTGTTCTAACTATGTTCTTTTATCACGAGAAAAGTTACTTCTGGCTCTGGGGTTGGATTTTGCTCTTCCTCTTTCTAAATATAATTTTTTTAAGTAATTTTTGTCAATAGAGAGGCTTGATTCACATTTGAAAAATGAATCTGTTTTTAATTCTAGCTTTGTAGAGGTTTGCTCCAAGGTGAGTGGTTTAGCTCTTGACTATTTTAAGTCTTCTCATTCTTTAATTTCACATCCCGTTATCTCCAACCAAGATTTGAAAATTCTAAGGAATCAGGGATCACGTCGAGATTTGTTTGTATACCCTCCAGACAAAGGCAGAGGGGTAGTAATCTTAAACAAGGATGACTATAACCATAAAATGATACATCTACTCTCAGACGGTACCAAGTTTATTGGAGTTATACTCCAGTGTAAAAGATTATTCAACAAATTGAAGAAGATAAATTAGCTCGAAATCTCTGCACACTCAAATCTCAACACCGTATTGACGACATTTTATATCACCAAATCTTCCCTTCTGGTTCTACCGTAGGTTCCGTTAAAGGCTCAACTAAGATTCATAAGCCCAACTGTCCTTTAAGAACAATTGTGGCATCATACCATAAGCACAATTTTCCTCTAACCAAATATTTGTCTCAAATCATTAAATCCTCTTTTAAATCTTCCTTTATCGTAACAAATTCCATTGTTTTGTTACTCAATTAAATTAAATTTCCTCCTCTGTAAATTCCACTGTGTTCATCTGATATTCAGTCTCTATTGACCTACTTATACAACACATCTACAAATCTACTTTTACTCTACTCCTTTCTCTAGCTACCTTAGGTACTTATTTCATATTTAATGATTTTTTTTCAACAAACTGATGGTGTAGCCATGGGTTCTCCTTTGGACCTTATAGTAGTAGATTTCTTTATCTCTTATTTAGAGTCCTCTTATCTTTCTAGTTCTTCAACTGTTACACCTCTGTTTTTCTACAAACGTTTTGTTGAAGATATATTCTGTCTTTTTCCCTTACTAATTCAAGCTCACAGTTTCTTAAAACATTAATTCTCTTCATTCCAACATTAAATTCACTACTTAACCTGAACAAGGTGATATGTTCTGTCATTTCGTGATATTTCTGTCTCCAATAATTCTCATGTTTTTCACACTTCTGTTTTCCGAAAGCCATCTTTTTCTTCTTCCATCACAAACTTTTATAGTTCTTCTCCATTCAGTTATAAAAGGAACACTATTCTGACTCTCTTACATAGGGCCTATAATATTTCCTCGACATATTTGAATTTACATATTGAGTTTAACTTTTTACTTGATCTATTTAAGACTCACAACTTCCCTCTACATCTCGTCCACCAACAAATTTCTAAGTTTCTTACATCAAAGTTTCATCCTTTTTCCCTATTCATACTGTTCCGAAGAAGATCATTTATTTTAGCTTTCCGTTTTTGAATCATTTCTCTATATCTTTCACTTCCAAATTATTCAAATCACTTTTACATCATTTCCCTCATTTAGTTATTCAATTCACTTACAATACCCCTTTTAAAATTTCAGCTTATTTTCACCATAAATCTTCACATCCGTTTCCTCTTATGTTCCTACTCGTTTATTAATATATATCCCTCCTGTATGAAGGGCTACATTGATTCAACTTTCAGGCTCCTCAGAACTCGTATCAAGGTTTATCACACCACACTTCCCTTCTTATCTCTTCTCCTCTACAGTAGAATATTAGCTCTCGTTCATTATCTTGCCATACTTTTCCACTCCCTCAGAATTTTTCTATTCTGGATTCGACTTCTTATCTTGTTTATATGCACATTCTAAAGTCAATGTACATCTCTAAACACAAACCTTAACTTAATAATAATCTTTTAGCCTCTCCTTCCCATATTCTTCATTCTTGACTTTCTTTTCTCACTTCTTCTTATTCTTCTTTTTACCGATCATGTTTCTTACCTTCCTTTTCTTTCCTTTACTCTCTCAATATTTAATGTGCAAACGTGCTTCTCATTTCTGTTGTATTTGTTGGTATAATTTTTTCCTCCCATTTTTATTTGAAAGTTTTATCTTACCTTTTTTTCCTTTTGTCTATTTTTGTTCTTTGCATATGTATTTTGTCATTACATTTCTATCATAATTTGTTAACTATTCTCAGTATATTTCTTTCTACAAATATGTGTTTGTATATATATATATATATATATATATATATATATATATATATATATATATATATATATATATATATATATATATATATATATATATATATATATATCTGTTTCTTATTTGTTACTATTTGATATTCCTATTATAATGGGTTTGACTATCAACCAACTAATCTTCATTTTGTCTGCATAGTTTCATTCAATATTATGTATTAAATTTTCCCCTGTCATTATCATATCAGGTCCCTTCTGTTACTAAATGATTATCATTATTGTTCTTTTGTGATTTTTTTATCTAGTGTTTTTTCATTTATTATATTAATATAATTATATTTTATTTTTTTAGTAATTCTTGATAATGATTTAAGCTTATGAACCGAAACGTAGAATTATTATGTCACTATGATTATAATTATTAAAATTTTATGTTATATTCATTATTTGTTATTGTTATTTTGTTCTTGTTTAAATTATTACTCAATAGGAGCACATCCATTTTTTATTATATTATATATATATATATATATATATATATATATATATATATATATATATATATATATATATATATATATATATATATATATATATATATATATATATATATTATATATTATATATTATAATACTTCGGTGTGATAGTAAACAACTCTGAAAAACTTGCTCTCAACCTTTGCTTAATGTATTATACACAATCATTCCAATTTTGAGATCGAACTTGGGAGCCAGATTGTTCATTTTATCATGAATTGGAATTCATGATAGAAATTTCATCCTATTATGCCTGGTGACAACCAAACCTGTTTCATTTTTTTCCTTACGATTCTCAACACTGAAAGTATTATTTCAGATAACAAAAGCTACACTACCCAAAATAAGTGGTTTAAAAAACAAGTAATTGACAATTCTGGCAAGAATCCTGTTTAGTGAAATCTGTAACGTGTGGCATAAAAGTTATAGCAAGAATCATGTAGAATGGAATATATTAAGTACCCCATGAAAGTGACAACATGAAAAGCTTGGTATCATGCCTGTTTATGGGGAAAATAATAGTTTGCTTTAATTGTTATATTCACATTCCATTGGTAGAAAAATGGCCTTACATTCTTATACAACTGCATTATACGAAAACCCAACAACAACATTACGCATGAATGTTAACAACATTACTCATGAATGTTAGCAACATTACTCATGAATGTTAACAACATTACTCATGAATGTTAACAACATTACCTATGAATGTTAACATTACTCATGAATGTTAAAAACATTACTCATGAATGTTAACAACATTACTCATGAATGTAGCATATATGATTTGGGGAGGAATTACATATATCAAAACTGTTAAGTAAAAAGTTTTGAGTAATGAAATATTTGTTGCTTTCACCGTAGAGTTTATTACATTTTAATCTTTTCCAATTTTTTTATTATTAAATATTATTATTATTTTTGATTTTATGATTATCAGTGTTACTATTACTGCTATTGTTTCTATTATTTTTTAATTTTACTATTACTGTTATTATTATTATTTATTTATTATTATTATTATTATTATTATTATTATTATTATTATTATTATTATTATTATTATTATTATTATTATTATTATTATTATTATTATTATTATTGAAGCCCATTTCAGTTTAGTATCAAAAAATGTAAGTTACATAATATTTGTAAATGTAAATTTGCAACTGAAAAACTAAATAAAGATTAAAGATTATCATCATTGTTGTTATTTTTATTATTTTAAATTTATTAATATTATTATTATTATTATTACTGCTACTATCCTTATTATGAGTATTATTATTATTATTATTATTATTATTATTATTATTATTATTATTATTATTATTTTAAGTTATTATAATTATTTATTACTTTTATTATTATTAATTTTATTTTTTATATTTTTTATTATTTAATATTAACAATTATTATTATTATTATTATTATTATTATTATTATTATTATTATTATTATTATTATTATTATCATTATTACAACTACTATTATTATCTTCATAATGATTATTATTACTATTATTTTAAATCATGATTATTATTTTTATTTTGCAGTGTTAGGTGAAGAAAATTACTGTTCAGGTTTTATCGATTCTTTCGGGAAATGGAAAAATGGCTTTCCTTGTCCGGAGCTTGATGGAAATGAACCAATTTTTTGTTGTGGGACAGACACACACAAGTATTGCTGCATTAAACCTAAGCCTGTTGTTAACACTTCTATTTCACAGTAAGTAATGTATATATATATATATATATATATATATATATATATATATATATATATATATATATATATATATATATATATATATATATATATATATATATATATATATATATATATATATATATATATATATATATATATATATATATATATGAACCGACCGGGGCCCCGGCCTCGGCCAACCCCGGCCATTTTTACTGACCCCGCCCCGGCCAAAAATCAGGGAAAACCGGGGTTGCCGGCCGGGGTTAAAATGGCAAATTATACTTAAAATTTTTTTTTTTTTAATTTTCAACCGATTCTGCTGAAACTTTCAGTTATATAGATTTTTTACCGGTAAGAAAAGTCCATTTCTAGCGTTTTTCCGAGTCTATTACGGTTAAAAAAAAATTTTTTTTTTTTTTTTTTTTTTTGTTGAAATTTTACCCTTTTTTAATTGAATGGCGGTGCCAAACCACTTTTTAGAATGAGCTGAAAATTGGACTATTTATTCAAATAAATGGGATACAAAAGTCTCTAATAGACTTTTGTTCCCAGAGTTATAGGAAAAATGTTAGAAGCCAAAAACTGACCAACTAAAAAAAAAAAACATTTTTTTGAACTAAAAAAATCCACCTTTTCAGACAAAATTTTTTTAAAAAAAATACAACTATGACATTTCCTATTTTTGGTGTGTATAGAGAAGAGGTGGGGCTACAAATTCCTCTATGTACTTTATTCGATGACATTCGTTGGTTTTGAGTTACAGCCTTCAAAAAGGTCCATTTTTGGCCAAATTTCAAAAATTCCCAAAGTTTGAGAGGCTGTATCTCGCTTCAAACAAAGAGCATTTAAATATGCACTAAATAAATATTGTTGCCCTGCCCTCTTCTAAACAATTTTCACAAATAAAAAAAAATAGTAGGTAGCGTTTTTTATAAATAATTTTTTCCTCCAGAAGGGTACGATTTTTGCAAATTTTTTTTCAAGTGCTTATATAACTTTTTTCTAGACGTGATATCAAAAACCTATTCCCACCAATGCAAGAAATTGGGGCAAAGGTATTCAGCTAAATTTTCAGCTCATGTGGACCAGTGGTTTGATCCAGTTATTCATTTTTTTCAACTTTGGGTCCAAATAAGTTTCAAACCGTTATAGACTCAAAAAAATGCTCGAAATCAACTCAGAACTTCGTGAAAAAATTCACATACTTTGAAAATTTCAGCTCAATCAGTCAAATAATAAAAAAAAATTTCAAACAAAATATAAGAAAATTAAGATTTTTTTTCTTTTCTGTTTCTTTTGACCGCTCCTTTTCTGCTAGTGAATGTTCATCTTTGTATTTTGATTTTAGATACTCCAAAAAGATTTGGTTGAAATTTTTTTACTTGTAGCACCCGGAGGTTCTCTTCTAATTTTCTGACTGCAGATGTTAACATTTAGCTATTTCGAGCCTATCCTGAAACATTGTAAAGTATTCAAATACTTCAGAAGCTGATCTTTTAGCCATATTGACTGAAAGTATAAACAAAATAATAATTTTTAAATAATGCAGCTAAATGATACAAGTTTGATACATGGCAATAATGATATGTATAAATACAGGTTAAATTGATAATTTTACATCTTACATTTTTTCAAACTTTACCTTAGGGTCTTACTTAAGTAAACCTGTTGAATCACTATTATGAATTAGAATATTTTGTTTTTAATTTTTTGTACTTTTTTTAAACTTTAACTATACAAAACTGTAATTTTTTGATTTTTTTTTTTGGAGAAAATGCATATAATCATTAATTTAAGTGAATGTTGCCTATTCTACTCCTTCCTTACAATTAAATAAACCTTATATCTAATTTTCTTAACCTTAAATTTCAGTGCTTTTGACCTCTTTACAAATTTTTGGAAACCCCAGCCAAATTTGGGTGACCCCGGCCCCGGCCAAATTCCAACCCC
>SEYY01019603.1:207500-212500 GCA_009176605.1 Armadillidium nasatum
CCTGGAAAATTCTCCTCTCAAATAAGACAATGACCGTGTGGTGCTAACTTCATTTTAAGAGAGAGAGAGAGAGAGAGAGAGAGAGAGAGAGAGAGAGAGAGAGAGAGAGAGAGAGAGAGAGAGAGAGAGAGAGAGAGAGAGAGAGAGAAAAGGAAACATTTAACTATATGAGACTCATCCAATAATAAGGTTAACATTTCTAAGTACTTTAAAAAAAAACTGTTTACTATTCCTCGATCTTCAATTTTAACAATTAAAACTGAAGCAAATTACGAAGAATTGATCAAAACTTTTGCAAATACAATAAAATCACAGCGTTCCTCTCTTTATTTTTAAACGATTATTGGGAGGCTAAGTTAGAGAACTAAGAAACTAGAGAAGTGTCTGCTTCATTAAAGCATTATCGTATTTTCGCATTATTTCTTGGCACTCAATTAAACTAATTATTCATTATTTTATGTACTTCAACACATGCCACTGTCTTAGACAAATAAACTATTATTTTAACCTGAATTTTCCCTCTCAGAATAATCTTATTAATTTTGTTACTTTACATTGATATCCTATAAATCTTTTCGAAACCTAGATTTCTCTTCTCAGAATAATCTTATAAATTTTGATATATTATTCTGGTAATATCATATAAATCTTTTCGAAACCTAGATTTCTCTTCTCAGAATAATCTTATAAATTTTATATTATTTATTCTGCTAATATCTTATAAATCTTTTCGAAACTTAGACTTCTCTTATCAGAATAATCTTATAAATTTTATGTTACTTTATTCAGCTGATATCATCTTATAAGTCTGATTTGAAACCTAGACACTCTGCTCAGAATAATCTTATAAATTTTATGTTACTTTATTCATGTAATATCTCATAAATCTTTTCGAAACATAGACTTCTCTTCTCAGAATAATCTTATAAATTTTGTTACGCTATTCTGCTAATATCTTATAAATTTTTTCGAAACCTAGACTTCTCTTCTTAGAATAATCTTATAAATTTTATGTTACTATTTTCAGCTGATATCTTATAAGTCTTATTCGAAACAGGAATGAAATCTAGAACTGCATCGTTTTAACTATTTTATAAGACTAAAAGGTATTTAATATTCTCTCCGATTTCATACTCTCAATTCATTTATAATTGTTACCATTGTTTGGTGTTGCGCCTCAGATTCCTCAGTTAAAAGCATTCATTCATCTATATATATATATATATATATATATATATATATATATATATATATATATATATATATATATATATATATATATATATATATATATATATATATATATATATATATATATATATATATATATATATATATATATATATATATATATATATATATATATATATATATATATATATATATATATATATATATATATATATATATATATATATATATATATATATATATATATATATATATATATATATATATATATATATATATATATATATATATATATATATATCTTTCCGGTAGTTTTATAGCAGCTGTTGTAGACTGCCACAATTCTTCCTTAAAATCGATTAATAGTGGTATTCTACAGGGATCTGTCCTGTCTTCAACTCTTTTTCTGTATTTCATTAATGACCTTCTTTCTATTACTTCATCACCTATCCATTCCTATGTCGTTGATTCCACTCTCCATTGCTGGTTTCAGTTTGAAAGACGTCCCTCCCAACAGCAAGAAATGTGGCCTTGGGGCTACTAAATTCCGGTTTTTTTCGTATTTCAAACTGATGCCGAGATAACATGGTCGTTTTCAATGCCTCACAAACTCAATTCCTAAATCTCTCAACAAGACGCAACCTTCTACACACCTATGATATCTTCTTCGAAAACAAACAACTTAAATCTTTATCTATCCTTAATCTTTTTCTCGTGATCTTTCTTGGAAAGATCACATTACTTCTCTCTCTAAACAAGCTTCTAAGAGGTTGGGTGTTCTGATACGTCTTCAGAATTTTTTATCGCCACTCCAGTTGTTTGCTCTTCATAAGGGTATTGGTGGCTCCTGTATGGAGTGTGCTTCAGACAACTATGGTGGTTTCACTCATACAGCTCTCCTTTAAAAGGTGGAGTTCAGAGCTTTTCGTCTTATCAACTCCTTCGCTCTCACTAAGACTCTGCAGTCTCTTTCTACCCGTTGAATTGTAGCGTCACTCTCTTTATACTATCGCTTTTACAATGAACACTGCTCTTCAGAACTCTTTCGTCGCATACCTCTTCCAATGAGAAGGCTCATTCGACACGTGTTTCTAAGCAGTCTCATCCTTTCTCTGTCCAACTCTTTGACCCTAGACTTAACGATTTGCTCAATCTTTCAAGTACTCTACTGTCTGGAACACAATCTCTTCATCTATTTTTCCAACTTCCTTTGACTTGAACACTTTCAATCGCCGTGTATCAGGATATATATATATATATATATATATATATATATATATATATATATATATATATATATATATATATATATATATATATATATATATATATATATATATATATATATATATATATATATATATATATATATATATATATATATATATAGGGATGGAGTTAGTATCGGTATCAGTATCGGTATCGGTATCGGCAAGTAATTTTTTCAGATACCGGTATCGGTATCGGTATCGGCAAAAAATTTGTATAGGAGTAAAGTATCGGTATCGGTAGTGGTATCGGTAGTAGTATCGGCAAGTATCGGCATATTTTCAGGTATCGGGTATCGGGTATTGGCTTCTGGGAATTTTTAGGTATCGGTATCGGTATCGGTATCGGTAAAAATTTTGATATCGCTCCATCCCTAATATATATATAAAGCAAGATAAGGACAAACAGGCTAACAAGAAATAGAAAGGAAAAATTAAAACTAAAGGAGATCTCAATTATATTATTTGAGAGTAATTTTCATTTTGGAAGAGGGATAAAAAAAAAAAAAAAAAAAAAAAAAAAAAAAAAAAAAAAAAAAAAAAAAAAAAAAAAAAAAAAAAAAAAAAAAAAAAACATGCTTAATTTTTTGTATATCTGCCAACAAGGAAAACTTCTTTCCAAACTTTAATTGTTTTTCTCTATTTTTCTTCTATTTAAAATTTGAAAAAGTGGATTATTATTACCAGCAATTTCTTTTAAGGATACGAGGAAAAGATATCTGAAAGTTTGGAATATATATATATATATATATATATATATATATATATATATATATATATATATATATATATATATATATATATATATATATATATATATATATATATATATATATATATATATATATATATATATATATATATATATATATATATATATATATATATATATATATATATATATATATATATATATATATATATATATATATATATATATATATATATATATATATATATATATATATATATATATATATATATATATATATATACTATATACTATCTCATACTACTACTGAGTATTTGGAATGTCAATTTGGGCTGGAACACATTTGAGCATTTCAATACTCAAAAGTTTGTCTCATTCAAGGCACATTTCCATAGAAAAAGAATTTCTATCTTGCTTTAACACTACAAACAAGTGTCTGTAAGCTTGTCCAATAAGTACTTGGTTCTTTCACTGCTTATAAAATCATATACTATTGAAAAACTTCAATGATAGGAAAGACTACTGAAATCAGAGAACATAGGGGCAGCTTCTTAGTGTCCTACAGAACTTGGCTTCCAGACTGGAAGAGGAGCTGGAAAATAAAATGCTGGCAATTTGCGCCTTTGGCAGCGCCTCTTATGGAATAATGGAGAAGAATGTGGTCATCAAAGGTGTTAAGTCCATTATAAGAGCAATGCTGAGGACGAAACGAGTCACTACTGGAATAGGGAACAGGTAATTCATATAAATTTTTGTTCAAGGATGAGCTGGAAGTTTTGGGTTGTTCTTCAAAAGCTGAATCTATACAAGTTACTTCGATATAAGTACGAGGAATCAAAGTGTATTAGCCAATGAAGAGGCAGATGCTTTGCTAAGGTATTGATTGAGACTACTATAATGGGTTCGGAGCTCATTTTTTACCTCTAAAAAAATCAAAGAAAAGAAAGACTGAGAAAATTGTAACGGCATTCCGTGAACGGGTATTAAACAAGCTTCCTCGATCTCAGAGAGGTGAAGAATCATACCTAACCCTCTCCGAAAAAAGTAAAGAGAAGGCCTGAAATTTTTTTTAGATAACAGTAACTGGGGGTATTGATAGAGGTCACTACCGTAATAATCTAATCTTTTTTAAAGCACAGAAGTTGGCGCCCTCTAGTGATGGAATTGGTGACATCCGATACACACTATTCTTTCTTCATTTAATATATATATATATATATATATATATATATATATATATATATATATATATATATATATATATATATATATATATATTTCCAGTTTGGCACTTTTGCTTGGCATCGCGTTCAGCATCATAGAGTCGCTGTTGCTTTTATAACAGTTATTTCTTGCTTTCACTGTTCGTGTTGTTTCTTTTATAAAAAGAGGCAACCAACTTCAAGAGGTAAGATCGTGTGTGTGTGTGTGTGTGTGTGCGTGCTTGTATATATATATATATATATATATATATATATATATATATATATATATATATATATATATATATATATATATATATATATATATATATATATATATATATATATATATATATATATATATGTCATTATTTTAAAGTCAAAATAAGTTTAGAAAAATTAATCCCTCCAAACTCTCCCCTCCTACCTCCCCTCCCAAAAAATTTTTTTTGAAATAAAACGGTTCAAAATTATATATTTATAAGATTTTCTCATAAAGGCCTTTATGAATAATACCGACCCTGCCTTATTTTATGAGATTTTTATAAAATGTTTGAAATGAATTGTAGGGAAAGTAGAAAAGAAAATTGAAAAAAAAATTACATTGGAAAAAGTTACAAAGTCACC
>SEYY01019603.1:217500-222500 GCA_009176605.1 Armadillidium nasatum
ATATAAAAAAAATTAACGTAATATGAATGAATTCTAATTTCCTTTTGTTCATAAGAATAAAAAGTCAAAAAGACAGATTTTATTCACGTTTTTATTCTTAAATATGATGAGCTAAAAGAGTGAAATTTTATGTACTTTTTATGTCATAAAAAAGGGGAATTTTTTATCTACTTTTAAATTCCGAAATTAAAGTCACTAAAGTGAGATTTTATCTTCACTTCGTTCATAAAAATAATTCCAAAGTCTATCTACTTTTAATTCTCAAAAATAGTGTCAAAAAGGGAAGTTGTAGTGCCTTTTAATTCTAAAAAATGATTCCAAATATGAAATTGTACCTACTTTTAATCTCAAAAATGGTATCAAAAAGCAAAATTGTATCTATAAATTCTTAAAAATGATGCCAAAAAAGTGAAATTGTATCTGCTTTTAATTCTCAAAATTAATTTCAAATCAGCGAACTGTATGTACTTTTAATTCTCAAAAAAATACCACCAAAAATGAAATTGTATCTCTTTTCTTTTTTAATTCTGTAAAATGACGTCAAAAAGCGAAATTTTATCTACTCTTATTCTGAAAAATGATGTCAAAAAGCAAAATTATTTATCCTTTAATTCTTATAAATTATGCCAAAAAAGTGATATTGTATCTGCTTTTAATTCTCGAAAATAATGTCAAAAAAGCGAAATTATATTTTCTTTTAATTCTCAAAATTAGTTCCAAAAAGCGAAATTGTATCTTTTTTAATTCTCTTAAATGACGCCAAAAAAGCGAAATTGCATCTACTCTTAATCTCAAAAATGGTGCCAAAAAGCGAAATTGTATCTCCTTTTAATTCTCAAAAATAATGCCAAAAAAGCCAAATTGTATCTACTTTTAATCTTAAAAATGATGCCAAAAGAGAGAAATTGTATTCTTTTAATTCTCAAAAATAATGCCAAAAAATTAAAATTGTATCTACTATTAATCTCAAAATCGACGCCAAAAAAATAAAGCGAAATTATTATATGTACTTTTAATTCTCAAAAAGTGAAATTGTATCTCCTTTTAATTCTCAAAAAGTGAAATTGTATCTCCTTTTAATTCTCAAAAATGATTCCAAAATATGAAGTTGTATCTTCTTTTAATTTTCAAAAATGATGTCAAAAAAGTGAAATTGTATCTACTTCTTATTGTTAAACAAAATTACAGAAAAGGAGTATTTTAGCTATTTCTAACCCCAGAAATTAAAGAATTTTATTCTTCAGTGAATGTTAAATTATTCTAAAATTAATTAATTTTATTCTTATAACAATAAAAAAAATATTTAAAATAAATAATTCTTACTAAATACCTCACTCCATAATATATAATATAATATAATATAATATAATTTAATATAATATAATATAATATATAATATAAAATATATATATATAATATAATTTAATATAATATAATATAATATAATATAAATAATATAATATAATATAATATAAAATAAATATAATAAAATATAATATAATATAAATATAAAATAATATAAAATATATATAATAAAATAAAAAAAAAAAAAACAAAAGGAAAGAAAAGAAAATTTTTTTTTAATTCTCCAAAGCTTTATTCTTCATATATCTTTTTGAAATTATCTCCGACGAGGCTACATCTTCTAAACTACACATTTCAGTCCTTCAACTGTCTTATATTTTATTGGTACTTTCATGAGATCTTTCTTGGAAAGATCAAAAGATTTCTCTTAAAAAACAAGATTTGGGAATTTGAATCCTCTGATGCGAATTTAAAAAATTTCACATCGTCATAGTTACATTTTTTTTAATACAGATGAGTTATGTCCCTATATGGAGTATGAGACTTGCGTTTGTGGTAGTTTTATTCATTGTTCTCCTTGAAAATGTGGATTTTAGTTTTCTCTCTCTCTCATTCACTCCCTCTCTCACTCCCTCTCCCACTCACTCACTCTCCCACTCACTCACTCACTCACTCTCACTCACTCTCATTCTCTCTCTCTCTCTCTCTCTCTCTCTCTCTCTCTCTCTCTCTCTCTCTCATCACTTTCCTTATAATATCGCTGTTAAAACAAGCTGATTTTCTGAACTCTCTAATCGTATGCGTCTTTCTTTAAGGTGAGTTTTTGTGACTCGTCTTTTTACATAATCTTATCTTTCTTATGTCCACCTATTAATTGCTGTGCTTATTTCCTCATATACTTTACAAGTAAGTTTTTGTAATACACTTATTCTATTTTGAGCACCTTTCTTCTAGTACTGACATGTCAACATCTTCAGTGAGTTCGTAAATCATTTGGATGATTATGAACTCCGCCATGGCTATTTTCAGCAGCATGGCGCCAATTGCGATACGTCCAACGTCAGCATTTACGAAATTGAATTCTTCTCTGAAGATCGGATCATTTCCAAAAGACTGTAGCCACCAAGGCCGCTTAACTAAAAAGAAAAGTGTATCGCAACAAGCCACATACTCTCACGCAACCGAAAGACAACATTCGTCCTGGAACTGATCCTGTGACTCCCAGTATATTTGGGGGGAACCTTTCTTAACATGGAAAAGTTCGTGCAGGGATGTTTTGTTGTTATTGACAAACATGTTCAACACTTGTTGTAATGTCAGCAATATACTTACACCCCAAGGTTTGTTCGTGGCAAATTTGATTAATTTATGACCACTAATTTCAAATTAATAAGAGCATATTCGGGGCCGAGAATGAATGAAACACCCTGTATAATATCAATGTAAATTATGAATTTTAAATCGCTTCAAATGGTGTTATCCATTTTTTTTCATACATACACCATAACAAATTTATTTTTAAAATAAGAAATTTTCAATTCAAAAATATAGAATTTAAAAAAAAAAAAAGAAAATTATCAAACTAAATATTTTTATTCCAAATGTATTTTTTTTCCTTTTTAATGATCATATTTTAACAATGTTTACGTTTTTTATGAGGATATAAATATTGATAATAATCTTTTTATTGTTATTTGTTGATCTTTTACTTCTTCTACGCTGCCAATTGTAGGCACTAAAAAAGTAATAATAATAATAATAACAATAATAATAATAATAATAATAATAATAATAATAATAATAATAATAATAATAATAATAATAATAATAATAATAATAATATAATTATAATTTTATATTATTATTATTATTATTATTATTATTATTATTATTATGAATAAAATTATTTATTATTATTATTAATAAAATTATTTATTATTATCATTAATAAAATTATTTATTATTGTTATTAATATTAATATTATTGGTATTATTATTATCATAAAATTTTTCAACTTTTCTCTCTCTGTTTTATTTTAAAAGTTCTCTAAAGGTGTGCACCACTAGTTACTACTATTACTATTACTACTACTACTATTACTATTGCTACTATTCTTATTACTACTACTACTACTTCTACCCTTTCGCTTTTTCTTATATACACTTTTTATTCCAAATATTATTTAATCCAGTTGAGTAGTAATCAAAAAATTTATGTTAATATGAGAATAGTTCCTGTTTTATGTCAATCCAGAAAATGGGCGAAGACTTCCTCCCTCAGGAGAATAAGAAAGAATAGAAAACAGGATTCTTCCTATATTTTTTTTTTTTTTTTTCAAAGAATTTTTTTTTTTTTTTTTTTTTTTTTTTTTTTTTTTTTTTTTTGTAAAAGATCCGCTCAAAAGAAGAGGAAACTTTACCTATTTTGAATAATTCAATAGATGAAACAGATTATCTGAAAAATCTGATATGAAAATTATTGAATATTATTTATATATATCTATATATATATATATATATATATATATATATATATATATATATATATATATATATATATATATATATATATATATATATATATATATATATATATATATATATATATATATATATATATATATATATATATATATATATATATATATATATATATATATATATATATATATATATATATATATATATATATATATATATATATATATATATATATATATATATATATATATATATATATATATATATATATATATATATATATATATATATATATATATATATATATATATATATATATATATATATATATATATATATATATATATATATATATATAACTCCAGAGTCTCATGTAGCTTAAAATTCGTCCACGGTTCGTGCAAAATTTATTTTCCATGACAGAAAGAATTCTTTTCTCCATAGAAAATGAAAAAATATTTCTGGTTCTTCTTCTTCCCGTACTTTCTCGCAATTTAAAAAAAAAATGTCAACTTTAACTTTGCTTCTTCCTCTTTTCATCTTCTAGTTTTATACAACAGCCTAAATTATATTTTAGATTTGCTGTAACTGAATTCTTCCCACAAGCATTTGTCTCTAATTCCACTTTAATTTTTATTATTGAAATTTATGAGCTCAAAATTTCAGTGTATATGCATTATTCCCTGAAATTCTACGTTCATTTCTGATGATTTTCTGAAATTCTAGAGATTTGTAAGTTATTTGGACCCAAAGTTAAAAAAAAATGATTAGTGGGGTCAAACCACAGGTCCACGTGATCTGAAAATTTAACTGAATAATCTTAGCCCCAATTTCTTGCATTAGTGGGAACAGATTTTTGATATCACGTCTAGAAAATTATAAGCACTCGAATTTTTTTATCAAACTTTCCAGAAAAAATTATGCTATAAGCACTTGAATTTTTTTTTTGCAAAAAACTTTTGAGAGGCTTACCTAAAAGGAAAATTATTTTAAAAAAACGCTACATACAAATTTTTTTAAATTTTGGTTATTGTTTAGAGGAGGGACAGGGCTACAACTTTTTAGTGCATTATTAAATGTTATTTGTTTGAAGCGAGATATAGCCTTTCAAACTTTTGGAATTTTTTAAATTTCGTCAAAAATTTACCATTTTTGAGAGGCTATACCTCGAAACTAGCGAAAGCATTGAATAAAGCATAGAGAGGAATTTGTAG
>SEYY01019603.1:240000-245000 GCA_009176605.1 Armadillidium nasatum
CTTATAACACAAAATTATAAAATGCACAAAACTAAAATATATTCGAAAATATTTGACACACACTATTTATATAAACACTTTTTTTATAAACACTCCAAAAGAACGAAAAATAAACTTCTACAGCTTCACGAAATTAATTATGACACTATAAAAATGAAAAAAACAACAAAATAAATAAATAAAACTTTCGAACGCTATGTTGCTTAAATAAAAGTCTATTTGAAAGACTCAATGATTCTGATGCGAATGTAAATTATGTTTGAATAAACCATATTCTTGTTGAAATTGACATATAATCACTTTCGTTTGCATTAAATCTAAAACAGTATGACTTTTTTCTTTTTTTTTTTTTTTTTTTTGCTTCACATGAAATTTTTAATTTTCTTATTTTAAATATCAAATTATTTTAAAATATATTTTACCAAGTATTTCAATAACAAAAAAAGTGATTTTATATTAAAACTTCAACGTTTAACATTCTCAATCATATTCTGGCTACAAAGCTGTTGTTCCTTCTTCCACAATCACAACTCTCTTCAAGAACAGGTCTTTCTAACTTTCTCTAATCTCTCCTCAGACTACTTTGATCCTTCTATTACTTATCTTATCCCTTCCAAAACTTTGCTATTTCTTCTCTTTTCAAACACAACTTATTCCGACGACATCAGAATCATATATCAATAAAATATTATTAATATAACACTATATAATATATATATATATATATATATATATATATATATATATATATATATATATATATATATATATATATATATATATATATATATATATATATATATATATATATATATATATATATTAGCTTCAAAATATTTTTATAATAATTCTTGGAAAGTTTTAATGTATTAAGAAATGCATTTTTATTCTTTAGTTTCCATTTTCTTTCATTTTTGTAAACAAAATAAATAAATAAATAATAAAAAATAATAAAAAATAAATAAAAAATAAATAAAAAATATTTAGATCTTTATTCACTTGGTGAAACAATCTATTGATCTACCAAATTTTATCAGTCAAGCAACTGGAAAAGATTTAGACCGTATATATATATATATATATATATATATATATATATATATATATATATATATATATATATATATATATATATATATATATATATATATATATATATATATATATATATATATATATATATATATATATATATATATATATATATGTGTGTTGTGTGTTTGTGTGTTTTTTTTTTTTTGTGTGTGTGTATGTGTGTGTGTGTGTGTGTGTGTGTGTGTGTGTGTGTGTGTGTGTGTGTGTGTGTGTGTGTGTGTGTGTGTGTTCTGCGTATCCTTCTTTGATATGTAAATGTAGCGGCTGAGAGGTGAAGTGCTTCGTACTTTGTACAATGGGATCGTTACTTACAATATTCGAATCCTGGCACAGGTGCTTTCTTCATTCTATTATTATTAACAAATAATTTTTTTGTAACAACTATTTTCTGTAGCCATTTTAGTTGTTGCTTGACTTTGCTTGGTTGTTTGCTATAAAGAATTCTAGAATCGAAATCTGGAACCGAGTTCCATGACTCTAAATAGTCCTCATTGGAAATAGAATTTTTGGTCATTAGTTTTTCAGCTTTTTTGGGAAACGTTTTATTATTATTATTATTATTATTATTATTATTATTATTATTATTATTATTATTATTATTATTATTATTATTATTTTGTTTTTTAGAAATGGGGGGAAAACATTGAAAATACATGTCTTTCATACTGTATTTGCCAGTTTTAAATGAGGATTTACTAACTTATTATGCAATCTATTATTATTATTATTATTATTATATATATATATATATATATATATATATATATATATATATATATATATATATATATATATATATATATATATATATATATATATATATATATATATATATATATATATATATATATATATATATATATATATATATATATATATTTATTTTTTGTTTTTTAATTTATTTATTTATATTTATATTTATATTATATATATATATATATATATATATATATATATATATTATATATATTATATATATATATATATATATATATATATATAATATATATATATAATATATTAATATTAATTAATATTTAAAAAATATTAAAAAATTAATTTGTTTAAAACTTTTAAAAAAATAATTCACAATTTACATTAAAAAAAAAAAAGTATATAATGTAGTTATTACATACAAATATTTTGATATGGGAAATAATTTAATATGCAAAATGAATCTCACATTTTTAGGAATGCTTCTGTTGGTGACCTTTTCAGTGCAGCTTTGAATTCTTAATATATATATATATATATATATATATATATATATATATATATATATATATATATATATATATATATATATATATATATATATATATATATATATATTACAGTTATTACAACCACTAAAAAACAGAGCCGTATTCAGGGAGGTTGTGTGGGTATTTTAGTAATAAAAGAATTAAAACTCCTACAGGTCCCACTTAACACAAATTTCGTATATGAGCACAGATATGGGTTTTAAATTAACAGATTAAATTCTGAACGAAACGCAGAAGATGGAATAGAATTCCACAAAACAGAGGTGGCTGGAAAGAAGGAGGCATCACAACAGACAATTCTGTCGTTGCTTTTGTCCACAAAAAAAAATTATGTGCAGACAATGCAACACTTGTTTTACGAGGACGCTGTAAAGGTGGAGGTATATGAGTGGTCAGTTTTCTCGAGCATTTGCCGTTGTAGTACCTATAAAAAAAAAGAAAGACAGAAAGCACCAACTCACGTTGCAAAGATTGAGGGTGAAGTGAATTGGAAAGAGAAGAAGAGTTTTTAAGTCTTTTAGCCTTTAACTCGACCCTATCCAAAAGATGAGTAAAACTTGAGCACCTTAAATAATGTCTCCTATTGGACTCGAACTAGCAACCTTTAAGATGGTAAGTCTTGCGCGCTGTCCACTTTTCTATGGCGATTCAAAAGGAAATCGCATAGGAACTGCTCATGATCTACAGTCATGACGTCAATCCCAAAGGACTTCCCTGACCGCAACTCAAGCAAAAAGCAACGAGGTCAAAGGTCGAATCCCTCACTCGCAGACAGTTATATCATACATTTTAAAGTCTGCTATAGGTGCTGGATTGAGTCCAATAACAGACATTAATTTTCAGTATGAAAATAGTCTGTGAGAGTTATAACAGACTTTAAAATATATATATATATATATATATATATATATATATATATATATATATATATATATATATATATATATATATATATATATATATATATATATATATATATATATATATATATATATATATATATATATATATATATAATATATATATATATATATATATATATATATATATATATATATATATATATATATATATATATATATATATATATATATATTATATATATATATATATATATATATATATATATATATATATATATATATATATATATATATATATATATAATTGGAAGGATATCAATACCTAAAGTAAAAAATACAAAAGGTCATGAGTTTTTCGGCTATTTGCCAACCTTGGATTCCACATCCTAGTAAAACGTTCTTACCATAAAATAAAAACATTACTAGTTGGGAAAATGTTATTCTAAAAAAATAATGTTTTATGATTCATGGACAAGGTTCGGAAACTTTCAGACCGGATCGGATCTTCCGGGTCGCTCGTATGTCCCTCCGGATTTTTGTTCAATTTAAAACAGGGCATAGTTATATTTTGTCTTACAGCTTTGGTCTTACTTACAGAGTTTTAATAGCACTATATATATATATATATATATATATATATATATATATATATATATATATATATATATATATATATATATATATATATATATATATATATATATATAATCTCCGGCATCCGCGATAGGCCTGGCCCAGCCAGCGGTATCCGCCGTGGGCCCTTGAAACCCAAGGATCTTCCTCGAAAGATTCCACTGACAGGACGAAAGTCCTTCCTGGGGGAAGATGATGATTTATATATATATATATATATATATATATATATATATATATATATATATATATATATATATATATATATATATATATATATTATTTGTTTATTTATTTTTTATTTTTTATTATTTTTATTTTTTTTGTTATTTAATTATTTATTTATTTATTCATTTATTTATTATTTTTCCTATAGGGAAAAAACTCATTTCCATATTAAGAAAATAGGTAATTTATTGATTGAAGAAACTACTGTAGTAGTAGTAATAATAATAATAATAATAATAATAATAATAATAATAATAATAATAATAGAATTTGTAAGATTTATTAGTATATAAATTTTTTTAATTTTTTAAAAATTATTTATTATTAGTGTTATAAAGTGATAAGAGATTACTAACATTTCTAAAATTAATAAAAAATAAAGTAAAATAAAAAAATTTAATCCCCCATAATACGTTATAAACATCTCTTTATACAGTAGTATGTGTCCCTGCTTCGAAGACCCTTTTATGTTTACTTTTAAATCTCTTATGAGTTTATCCAGTGCAATAAACTCGTGTTTATTGTTTACTTTTAAGTCTCTTTTATGAGTTTATCTAGAGCAATAAACTCGTGTTTATTGTTTATTTTAAGTCTCTTTTATCAGTTTATCCAGAGCAATAAACTCGTGTTTATTATTTAGTTTTAAAACTTTTATGAGTTTATGCAAAGCAATAAACTCGTGTTTATTGTTTACTTTTAAGTCTCTTTTATCAGTTTATAAAAAGCAATACATTCGTGTTTATTTTTTACTTTTAAGTCTGTTTTATGCGTTTATCCAGAGCAATAAACTTGTGTTTATTGTTTACTTTTTAGTCTCTTTTATGAGTTTATAAAAAGCAATAAATTCGTGTTTATTGTTTACTTTTAAGTCTCTTTTACGAGTTCATCCAAAGCAATAAATTCGTGTTTATTAATT
>SEYY01019603.1:250000-252500 GCA_009176605.1 Armadillidium nasatum
CTACGGTATATATCAGAGAGACATAAAAAAAGGACGAGTAACATCAAATACAAATTGAAAAACAAACAAAAAGAAAGAGTAAGAGAAGCAGAGAAGGAGAGAAAGAGAGAGAGAGAGAGAAAGAGACAGAATGAGGAACAGAAAGAAGAAGAGAGACTGAATAACAAAAGCTTTCTAAAAAGAAGCAAATGAGAAAGTCAAAACAGACTTAAAAAAAGAGAGAAAGTGTCAAACATAGAGACAAAGGGAGAAAGAAACGGAGAGACTGAGATATAGAATAACATACAGAAAAAAAGAAAATCAACAAAGACAGAAAGAATTAAAAAATAAAAAAATGCATTAAGCTAACTAATAAAAAATCGCAAAAGTCAAGACGATAATAAATGTTTTTACGACAACATAAAACCCGTAAAAATAAAAAGTAAACAAAAACGCGTAATAATAAAAACAAATTTTTAGCCTAAATAAAAAGTATTAAAACTGTTGTTAATATTTAATTCTTTCAAGGATTTAATTGAAGAAAAGAAACAAAAAATTTAAGATAAAAAAAAAGGAACAGATTTATAGATTTAAGTCATTATTTTTAACAGGTCGTTATTACGTGAGATCTTCAGACGGCATCAACTATTATAGTATCAATTAATAATAATAATAATGATAATAATAATAATAATAATAATAATAATAATAATAATATAATAATAATAAAAGTAATAATGATAATTATTTATTATTATTATTATTATTATTATTATTATTATTATTATTATTATTATTATTATTATTATTATTATTATTATTATTATTATTATTAGTGAATGAAGGAAAAAGAGTGAACTGGATAAAGCGAGCAAGAGCGGCTTTTGTGGGCGATGTGCCATCATGATCCGGTGTTGCAAGGCTTCATTAAACCATTTTATTTCTTTGCAGTTCCATTACTGATTTTATATTATTATTATTATTATTATTATTATTATTATTATTTATTATATTATTATTATAATTTATTATTATTATTATTATTATTATTATATTATTATTATTATTATTATTATTATTATTATTATTATTATTATTATTATTATTATTATTATTATTATTATTATTATTTTTGTTATTATTCATGATATTATTATATTGTTATTATTATTCTTGCTATTATTATTATTATTATTATTATTTTTATTTTTATTATTATAATTGTTATTATCTTTCTTATTATTTTCATGATTTTTATTATTATTATTATTATTATTATTATTATTATTATTATTATTATTATTATTATTATTATTAGTTGAAAAATCCCTTCCAATCTTCAAAAGATTTCTGTGTTCTTCCAATTGCTGACCGGTTTCGTCCGCCAACTTCGGACATCATCAGAGCTTGGATATATGGTAGATTAAAGATTTATTTTAATATGTTAAGCCAAATGTTAATTAAGATTATAATTTTTGAAAAATTATTAATAAAGTATATTTAGTTTTCGAGCTTCGCATGAGGAGTGTAGAATTTAAAATGACAGGGGTAAACGATGGTATGTTCCATCTGTTAATCACTCAGTCGCGTAAACAGTAAATATCGACGGACGTACAGTTAGACTCTGGTAAATATTAGGGATGGAGCGATACCAAAATTTTTACCGATACCGATACGATACCTAAAAATTACCCGATACCGATACCCGATACCGATACCGATATCGGATACCGAATATGCCGATACTTGCCGATACCGATACCGATACCGATACTTCACTCCATCCCTACTAAATATCAAGAAGACGTCTGATGCCTCCTCGGCTAGCCACCATCGTGTGCCAGTTTACTTACGAGAGTCTGTCTGTACGTCGTCATTTACTGTTTACGCGATTGAGTGATTGACAGATGGGACATAACGGCGTTTATCACTGTCATTTTAAAATCTACATTCCACATGTGAAGCTCAAAAACTAAATACCTACTTTATTAATAATTTTTCAAATTTTATAATCCTAATTAATTTTTGGCTTAATATTTGAAAATAAATCATTCAACTGACTGAATCCAAGCTCTGATGATGTTCGAAGTTGGCGAACGAAGCCGGTCAGCAGTTGGAAGAACAAAGAAATCTTTTTGAAAATTGGAAGACATATTTCAACTAATATTAAAATAATGCTGAAAATTTTTTAAAAACATTTTATAATTATTATTATTATTATTATTATTATTATTATTATTATTATTATTATTATTATTATTATTATTATTATTATTATTATTATTATTATTAATGAGCAAAGTATTTAAACTTTGTTTCTTAGTTGAAAATTATGTGTTATTATGAACAATTTTAGTGGGTTTCAGAGGACGAATTCAGCCCCCCCCCTCCCCAATAACCCCTTGTATTAATACATATAAATACATATTAATACATATTAATACATATTAAATACATATTAATACATATAAAGTATACTATATTTGTTTGTATGAATTTTATAAGTGAAAAAGTAAATAAA
>SEYY01019603.1:257500-262500 GCA_009176605.1 Armadillidium nasatum
ATTATTATTATTATTATTATTATTATTATTATTATTATTATTATTAATCAAAATAAAGAGATTAATGAGACCATGATATTGTATTTTGGGAAGTGTCAAACAAGGGTTTGTGGTGACACTTGATTTATTCAGTTCTGAAGTGAAGCTATTTAAGAGAAATCAAAGTCACATCAAATCAATTACAAATAATTAGTGAGACTGTCACAGAGAAATCAGTCACTTGAAGGAAATGAAAATACGTTGAAGAAATACCAATTACCTTTGATTTACTTATGAAACTTTTTCCGTGTATTCGAATCCCTGTCTAAGGAGAAACTCTCAAAATGTGGATGTGGTATAGTTAAAGTAAGTGAGGCCAAGGTTTAAAAATAAAGCAAAAATTGAAGTTATGGCTATGTATAAGATATATGGAAGTTCTATATTAAAGGTGAGAGAAACTTTATAAAAAAATTGAACTATCTTTTAAATTTGATATACAGCAAAAAAAAAAATATGTGAAGAAGAAAATAAAGAAATAATAATAAAGTTATAATTATATTTGATAAAATAAAGAATATATTAACAAAGAGTAAACATCTCTAAATACAAATAGAGATTAATTAGATATTAAATTAATATTAATATTAATTAATTATTCAAAGTTCACTCGAGGCATGAACTTTGAGCAAAGTAGATGAAAGATGTGGTTCTGGAGAAAGCTTCTGTAGAATTCTTAAATCAAAAGATTAAAAAATACGAAGAAACTGTCAGCATCCCAAGAAAAATAATAAACATTTGATTAATAAAACTTCCATTCTTAACCCATTATAAGTGAGCAACAAATAAAATGTGATTCAAGGAATTATCCGAGAAGTAAGGCAAGTTGAGTACCAAACGTGGGAAACAAACATTGATAGATCGGCAAAAGTTATTGTTGAATATTAAGTCAAAACTAGAAATAATAAAGAAAGAAAAGTGTCATAATAATAATGACATTAGTAATAATTATAAATTATTATTATTAATGCTATTATTATTATTGTTACTATTATTTTTATCATTATTATTATTATTATTATTATTATTATTATTATAATTATTATTATTATTGATCTTCTTCTTATTATTAATATTATCATTATTATTATTATTATTTTTATTATACAAATAACCTTTATTTTGAACTACCAATATAGCTACCAATGTGTGAAATCTTATAATATTAACCAGAACAAATTCGATTGCAACCCGCTTCGCAAGCGAGCTCACACACACACATGTGCATATAAATAGGTTTGTATTGAAGATCGCACAATCTTCTTATCCTGCGATTTGATTGTTAATCTGCGTAAGTGAAGTTCATTTATTTGTATATTTGGGAACATGATATGCAAAAGGAAAATGAAGTAGAAGGTCATGGGAGAAAGGAAAATAAAATAATTCAAAAAGGGGGGCGGTAGTTATATATATATATATATATATATATATATATAATATATATATATATATATATATATATATATATATATATATATATATATATATATATATATATATATATATATAGGGAAAATAAATTTGAAATGGATAATTGGAATTATAGTGCTTCAATAAGCTTGTCTTTGTGTATGTTTGTATTTCCGCATTCTTATTTATATTTAACATAATTGTAAGAACACACACAGAGTGAGAGAGAAAGAGAGAGAGAGAGAGAGAGAGAGAGAGAGAGAGAGAGAGAGAGAGAGAGAGAGAGAGAGAGAGAGAGAGAGAGAGAGAAAGATATTCTTCCTTTTCGAATATTTAATTTTATCCATATTTTTATTTTACTTCTATAATTTAATTATTAAAATAGCCTAAACTTTTTTCTTATAACTTAAAAGTTCAGAGAAAATAATATAAGAAAATAATAATAATAATAATAATAATAATAACGCTTCAAAAATAATTAACATTCTAAGTATTATTATTATAATATTTACAGTATTATATATATTATATATATATATATATATATATATATATATTAATATATATATATATATATATATATATATATTATATATATATATATATATATATATATATAGGATAATCAAAACGATTGTTTTTGAGCATCACACCAATCGTAAATCTTTCCTTCTATACGTTGAATATATAAAGTGTAAATGTACGAAATCTTCATTCATGAGTTTATTATACATTATCATATAAATAAAACAAAATGAAGCAGATTGTTCAATTGTAAAAAATAAAAGAAATGTGAAAAAAAATAAATAATTAATAAAAAAATATAAATAAATAAAATATTATACTCTATATATTATTTGTATTTTGTTCTAAAAATTCCCTGTTAATTTTTTATTTGTGCTCAATTTTGTAAGTAAATTACATGCATTATTAATAACGGTAAAGCTTCTTTACCCTTTCGATTATATTTATTATATATATAATATATATATATATATATATATATATATATTATATATATATATATAATATATATATATATATATATATATATATTATTATATATATTATATAATATATATATATATATATATATATATATATATATTATATATATATATACATACATAGATACATAGATACATAGATAGTTAAGTGTGTGTGTGTTTGGTAAATGAAACGCTATAGGAATAAGGGAAATAAAAACAGTCTTCCCAGGTTTTGAACTAATTTCCTTCAATCTACAGAGCATATTCTTTGTTCTGAAAAATACAAGATCAAAAATTTAATTCTTATTTTCTTTTTGATTTATTTTTTCAATAACATTATAAATAAATGAATAATAACTTATTCGTATTGAGTAGTCTAAATAAAATATATTAAAATAGATACATCAATATTATATATATTTAACACACACACTAGCATAAGAACACTACAACATATATATATATATATATATATATATATATATATATATATATATATATATATATATATATATAATATATCTTATATATAATGAATAAAATAAAGTAATCTTTTGCAAAATCTTTTGCCACCTTCGTTAATCTTTCAATATTCTTCCTATTCTGTATATTATATAGACAGATGCAGAGAGTCTTCAAAGAAAACTTGAAAAAGAGAGTGAGAGAAACAATTTACACAACGAGAGAGAGAGAGAGAGGGGGGGGGATGAAGAGAGAGTGAATGACATAAGCTTTTTAATATAATCAAATCAGAAAGGCAAGACAGACATAAAATTAAAGAGAGAGAGATGGAGGAAAAAACAGAGAGACGAACATATAGAATAACATATACAGAAAAAAAAAGAGTCAACTAAAACAGAAATAGTAAAAGAAAATATAAGCATTAAGCTCACTAATAAAAATCGCAAAAGTCAAGACGATAATAAATGTTTTTACGACAACATAAAACCCGTAAAAATAAAAGTGAACAAAAGGCGTAATAATAAAAACAAATTTTTAGCCTGCATTAAAAGTATTATTATAAAAACTGAAGTTAATAGTTAATTCTTTCAAAGATTTAATAGAAGAAAGGAACAAAAATTTAAGAAAAACAAGGATCAGATTTATAGATCTTCAGAGGTCATTATTACGGAGATTTTCAAATGTCATCAATTACATTAATTAATAATAAATTTTATTCACGTTAAATAACAATAATAATATTATTATTAATAATTATAATAATATAATTAAAATACTCTAAAATTATTATTTAATTATTATTATTATTATTATTATTATTATTATTATTATTATATTATTTTCTTATTATTACAATTTATTACCATTATTATTAATAATAATATTTTCATGACTTTTATTAATATTATTATTATTGTTATTATTGACATGATCCTTTAATATAATTATTATTATTATTATTATTATTATTTATTATTATTATTATTATTATTATTATTATTTATTATTATTATTATTATTATTATTATTATTATTATTATTATTATTATTATTATTATTATTATTATTATTATTAATCAAGTTATCAACATAGTTTTAAAAAGTTGTTTTTTTAAGTAAAAAAATTGTTATTATGAGCAGTTTTAGTGGACTCAATGGAAGAGCGCTTCCTTAGAACACCTTTTCAGTTTTGTATAAAAATATATAAAATATACGATATTTGTTTGTATGAATTTTGCAGCTAAAAAATAAATAAAGATTATTATTATTAGTTTATTATTGTCAATTTTATTATAATATTTTTATTAATAATTTTTTTATTATTCTTATTAGTATTATAATTATCATGATTTTTAATATTATTATTATTATTATTATTTTTGTCATGATTTTTATTGTATTATTATTATTATTATTATTATTATTATTATTATTATTATTGACAATAATTATTATTGTTATTATTATTATTATTATTATTATTATTATTATTATTATAATTATTAGTATAATTTATTGTTATTTTTATAATAATCATTGTCATGATTTTTATTATTTTATTATCATTATCTATTATTATTATTATAATTATCATTACTATTTTTATTATAATAATTTATTATTTTTATTATTTTTAATTTTATTATATTAAATTATAATACTAATTTTATTATTGTTAATTTTATTATTATTATTATTATTATTATTATTATTATTATTATTATTATTATTATTATTATTATTATTATTATTATTATTATTATTATTCAAAATAAAGATGATTAATTAGACCATGGTAGTTTATTATGGGAGGTGTCAAACAGGGGTTTGTGATGGCTCTCGATTTATTCAACTCTGAATTGAGGCTATTTCAGAGAAATCAAAGTCACATCAAATCAATTACAAAGAATTAGTGAGGCTATTGCAGAGAAATCAGATACTTCAAGGGAATGAAAATAAGTTGAAGAGATATTAATTACCTTTGATTTACTTAAAAAACTTTTTCCGAGTATTCTTATCTCTGTCTAAATGGAAAGTATCAAAATCTGGATGTGGTAGCCAAAGTAAGTGAGAATAAGGTTTAAAAATAAAGCTAAAGTTATG
>SEYY01019603.1:265000-270000 GCA_009176605.1 Armadillidium nasatum
ATTAATTGTTTTTTTAATATTTACTTGGAAGCGCTTCTATCTGCTTTATTATCTTTCGAAATTCTTTAAAATATACTGTTTGCTATAGATTTGCCCTCACTATATCTGCGCTTAACTACTTATTCTATAGACCAGTGATGCAAACCAGTGACCAGCCTCTCAACTGACTCACTGCCAAGTTTTCAGTGACCCACTAGACGAGAAGGAAATTCAGAAAAATGATTTTTTTTTTTAATGATATATTTCTCAGAAATTATGCAACACTGCCAAACGTATGACGATTCTTCCAACTCTTCTATCCGTTCCTCCTCTAGTCTCACAATGTTTTGTTCAATTTCGGTTATAAAGTGTTATGAAAATAAATTAAAATTAAATAATATCGAAACATTTCTGAAATTGTGTATTCACCTATGTATTTTATCTGAATGTTTTTTTCTATGCAGTTTATCAGTTGTCAATGTTTAATGTTAATGTCTACTCGTTTCTTTGTGATCAAGCTAATTTAGTTTGTGATACTTTTTGTGCATGTGTAAATTATAACCCATCCATTAATGAACTTATAAAATCAACCACCAGGAATCGCCTTGGTATGGATACTAGTGGTACTTGCGTTTAGATTAAGACAACAAAATTTGAACCTCGAATTAAAGCATTGGCTGCTAAATAGCAGCAACAAGTCTCTCATTAAAAATATATTAGTAAGTATATGTGTGAACCACATATTAAAGGTTCACCATCGCTGCTTTAAACGATGATGACTATTTCTTAAGAGAAAGTTTTAACTCTTCTGACAAAATTTTTCTCCTTTATCAATACTTTCTTTAATACTATTTGTAAATTTGTCTTATATTTTATTGTGAAGATTCAAAACCAGGTGAAATGGTTTCATCTTATGTCCTTCAGATGTTGAAGATTCCAGTGATCTTGCTCTATCTTCATCTTTCCATAGGTGGCCTTGCCTTTGGAAATAGAATTCTATTATCCATGAAGAAGAGTAAGCAAAAACTGATTATTACTCATCCTCTCATCAAAATAGAACGTAATTCCTCGATATCTGAAATTGAAAATAGATGAAATTGGTAAAATGATGTTTTAAAATATGTATATATAAATATATTTGCCTATTCAGCTGATTCAGAGAAAGATGTTGACAAACTTTGATGTAAATTGAATTCTTGCTATTTGGAAATTAGTGAAAAGAAGCAAAGATTATACGAGTATGTTAGGAAAAGTTGAGTGTTAATTTTAAATCTTTGTAACAGAATGAACTTACTGGTAATTTAATAATAAGAAAGAAAATTAGGAAGAAATAATAAAAATTATTAGAAATAATTAGTTTTATTTCTATATAAAATGAATATATGCCTTTGAAATTTTCAAATCAAATCGAATTATTTAATTTTTAAATTTAATTTTAATAATTAAAACATCTGATTAAATTAAGAACATAAAAACGTCGTGCTTTATTTTTAACAGTAAAGGTTTATTTTTTTTTTTTTTTTTTTTTTTTTATTTTCACATTTATTTAAAAAATGCACTTTAAATTTTATCCTTCAAAATAATATATTACCACCAAATGGAATTACGTTATAAAGGCTAAAATTGACCTCTAAATCCCTTAATGACCTCACAAACTAAGTATGCTTTGACCTCGAGAGACCAATAAAAAGATATTCTATTTATATTCATTTGGGAAATTTAAAATTAAGCCAATTTGCATTTGAGAAATAAAGTTGTACTGTAGCTACCGTGGAATAACGGTAGAGTGACTAAACCACGTGATTTGTTAGATCCCTCTTGCGGATCCTAGGCAGAAACTACCTAGAAAGCTTCCCTCTTTGAATAGGGCAATGCCCGCTAAGTGTTAATTTTAAATAATAATAATAATAATAATATTAATAATAATAATAATAATAATTGATGAAATTATTAATATTAATAATATAAAAATTTGTGAAAAGAAATTTGATTAAAATTTTTAATTATTTTGTGTTAGATTAACAATAATAATAATAATAATAAAAAAAAAAAAAATAATAATAATAATATAATAATAATAATAATAATAATAATAATAATAATAGTAATTTTACCACAATTTTATTTTTAAATTTAATATAAATATTTGTGAAAATAAATATTTGATTAAAATTTTTTACAATATTTTGTGATAAATTGTATTTTGAATTTATTTAATTTTAATTTATTTTTATTTTTATTTTATTTTGTTTTTTTTTTATTTTTTGTTTTTATGTAATCTGAAAATTTTGACTTCTTCTCTTAAACAATTTTAGAAACTTTATTTAATTATTATATTAAATATTATTATTATTATTATTATTATTATTATTATTATTATTATTATTATTATTATTATTATTATTATTATTATTATTATTATTATTATTATTATTATTATTATTATTATAATATATTATTATTATTATTATTATATGTATATTTTAGTCAAATTGGCCCTTATATATTTTAAAAAATATATACTACGCACACGTGCACTCACAGTTGTTGTATTGCCTGCCAATCTACGGTATTGCTAGAAACTATCTTATCAACCCTGTTGTTATCATGCAAAAGCGCTTTATTCTTTTACTAAGTGCTAGCCTTCTCTATGAGCATACCCAACCATTATTTAAGAAACTTAAAATCTTACAGTTTCATCACTTATTAAACCTAACTCTACTAAAAGAACAACACAAAATAATGAATAATAAAACCTGCAATTTTTTAAAAACTAACTTTCGTAATAATCAAATTCGAAGAGATGTTAATCTGCGAAATAACCTACATATTAATCCACCGTTTTACAGGCTAGAGAAGGCCAGACAAGCTGTTACATTCAAATCAGCAAAACTATTTAACGATCTACCAACAGAAATAAAAAATAAAAAATCTTTGAAAGCTTTTACACTCAATATTAAAAAGTATTATCTTAACCAGTGCTAATTATTCCCTGTTCGCTTCTTATTACAGTTAGTACTAGTCTTATTAGTATTATTATGGTCTATATTATTATTACAATTATTATAATAATCGTTACTATTAGTAATGTTATTACTATGTTACTTATTATTGTCATTGTTTTATTATTACTTTATTGCCGCTATTATTATAATTATTATTATTATTATATATTATTATTATTATTATTATTGTTATTATTATTATTATTATTAAGAGTATATATCCGGATATCGAAAAGTAATTTTTATATGATTTCATTTGATCTTTGACGCCCATTTGTACAATATTCTTTTTTATATTATATATATATATATATATATATATATATATATATATATATATATATATATATATATATATATATATATATATATATATATATATATATATATATATATATATATATATATATATATATTGCAGGGTCAGTTTACCAATTGGAATGTCCGTCCGCAATAAGTGGAGTAGCAAATATGTACAGTTTTTCGAGGTCAAATACACCCTCGGAAATATCGAGATCTTTGTCCAGGTACGTATTTCTTATCGTTCTTATCAATTGATAAGGAGAAATTGATAAAGGACCAATTCTACTGTAATGATTTAAGGTTATTATAGTCTAACATCAATTAATGATATATTTTTTTTTTTTATTTACATATATTTAAAATTAAACAAAATTAAAATAAAGCAAAACGAAATTGAAATTCTTAATACGTAAAACAAAAATGTATTCTAAGTTTGGTAACTTTGCAATTGTTGTGACGTCATATTATTTAAGATTTATGACGTCATTTGAACTCTGATGACGTCTAGATATTAAATTTATTTTCAGCAAATTTTTATTTTGCAGTTTTGATTCCATCAACAAATTTTGTTTTTTTTTTTTTTCTTTAGTAACCTATAGCTTATAATCATTTAGCATTTACAATATATTACGTGTATATAATATATATATATATATATATATATATATATATATATATATATATATATATATTATATATATATATATATATATATATATATATATATATATATATATACTCTGGTGAGAAAGGTTAGATCGTCAATGGCCTACATGTCCCGATACACATCGTTTAAAAGTATGCAAGTCAAAGGAAGTTGGGAAAACAGATAATGGGGGTGTGCTCCAAACTTTACCAGTAGGGTACTTTTAAGACTGAGCATAGCGGGTAAGTCTGATGTCAGAGAGTTGGACAGAGAAAGGATGGGACTGTGTAGAAAGTCATGTTGCACGAATCCTTCTCAGTGAAGGTGAACAATGTGAGAATTCAGAAGAGCAGTGTCCGTTATAATAGCGATAGTATTGAGAGAGTGACACAACAGTTCGACGGTCAGAAGGAGATTGAAAAGAGTTAGTAGGAGCAAAAGTGTTTATAAGACGAAAAGCCCTGAACTTCACCATTTTGAGAAGAGCTGACTATTTGGAACCACCCCAGATGTGTGAGGCGTACTCCACACATCGGAGAGCAACACCCCTATAAAGAACAAGCAACTTGGGTGGCATAAAATAATCACGAACGCTCCTCAGAACACACAACATCTAGGAAGCTTGTTTAGAAAGAGAAGTTATGTGATCTTTCCTAAAAAGATTACGATAACAAGAAACAACCAGAATATTGGGGATAGATGAATTTTTGAGTCGTCTTTTCGAAGAAGATATCATAGTTGTATGGAAGGTTGTGTCCAGTAGAAAGATGGATGAATTGTGTTTTGAAGGCATTCAAAGCGACCGTGTTTTCTCTGCCCCAATTTGAAAAACGAGAAAGATCAGAGGTCAGTCTCTCCAAGGTCACCCTTCTTGCGTCAGTTAACTGCTGTTTGAAGGGGTATTTTTCAAACTGAAAGGTCGAGTTATCAGCATTGGAGTGGATAGTAGATGAAATAATAGATTGAAGGTCTTTAAATAATATTAAAAAAGGAGTCGTGAATAGGGCAGATTCCTGAGGAACACTACTATTAATAGATTTAAAGGAAGAACAGTGGCAGTCTACAAC
>SEYY01019603.1:277500-312500 GCA_009176605.1 Armadillidium nasatum
AAGAATGGAACATCAAAAGTAGATATTATTCAAGAATGGAACTTCACGAGTAAATATCTTCAGGAATGGAACATCAAGAGTAGATATTTTCAAGAATGGAACATCAAAAGTAGATATCTTCAAGAATGGAACTTCACGAGTAGATATCTTCAAGAATGGAACATCAAGAGTAGATATCTTGAAGAATGAATCTTCACGAGTAAATATCTTCAAGAATGAAACAGAAAGAGTAGATATCTTCAAGAATGGAACTTCACGAGTAGATATCTTCAAGAATGAAACAAAAAGATTGGATATTTTTAAGAATGGAACATCAAGAGTAGATATCTTCAAGAATGAAACAGAGATATTAGATATCTTCAAGAGTGGAACATCAAAAGTAGATATCTTCAAGAATGGAACAGAAAGAATAGCTATCTTCAAGAATGAAACAGAAAGATTAGATATTTTTAAGAATGAAACAGAAAGATTAGATATGTTCAAAAATGGAACAGAGAGATTAGATATCTTCAAAAATGGAACATCAAGAGTAGAAGATATCTACAAGAATGGAATATCAAAAGAATGAAGCAGAAAAAGTAGATATCTTCAAGAACGAAACAGAAAGAGTAGATATCTTCAATGCATTTCCAATTTATATAACACAATGCAAAATATCGTACTATACAAATGTTAAGATTACTGTTTATATAAAACTACTCTTGCATCTAAATAGTTTAGTATTTAGATATATGGAAGATTGATTTAAATATATATATATATATATATATATATATATATATATATATATATATATATATATATATATATATATATATATATATATATATATATATATATATATATATATATATATATTCAGTATATGAATATACGGTTCACACACACACACACACACACACACACACACACATTTTGAGCAATAAAACAAAAATGTTGTAAATTCCATTTTGAATTTCGTTTGTTCAGTTTGTCTGTGGAAGACATTTTTGTATTAGTGTCAGAAGGCTGACGTGACGTTCAAGTAAACCCCCTGTAGCCTCTTTGTAGTTCTTTTGTAACCACCCTGTAATTCCCTCTTCCAACACTTGTAGTTTTTACTATTAAAATTCTTATATACCAGATCGTTTTATTTTTTTTTTTATTTTTTTTTTATAGAATAATATAACAAATTTAAGAGGTTGATTTATTTTTTTTCTTTATGGCGATATTAAAATTAAAAAAAAAGTTTTATATATATTTTCTCTGATTATTTCCTAGTCTAATTATTTCCAGGTTATATTTTGTTGGGATTTAGTTATAAAACTGGTCAAGATTTCTAATTTTAACGCTTTTATCTATTTCAGTATTTAAAATGTTCGATCAACGTCGAAGAATAGTATTAATATTATTATTAATATTTAATATTATTATTAGTATTAAATGTTAGTTTGAATCAGAAGGAAATTGTATTGTCCTAACGAATCGTTGGGACAAGTGGCAAAAATGTCACAGCAAAACTTTTAATAGAGAAAAGACATGTTAAGCATAAGAAAGTCGCTTCACCGATTTATTTTCTAATACAAAAATAACCGAAAAAATTTGTTGTGACATTTTTGTCAATTGTCACAACGATTCGTTGGGACAATTTCTCCCTTGCAAGTAAATATTGTTGTTTTGAATACATATTTTATGCCATTAACTTTGTTTATATATATATATATATATATATATATATATATATATATATATATATATATATATATATATATATATATATATATATATATATATATATATATATATATATATATATATATATATATATATATATATATATATATATATATATATATATATATATATATATATATATATATATATATATATATATATATATATATATATATATATATATATAATATATTATAAGATTCATTTTTTAATTTTTAAAAAAAAAAAAAAAAAAAAATATTTTTTTAAATTATAATTTAAATCGAATTTATAACATATAAAGTTCGTTAATTAATTTTAATTGTTTAGTTGATTTAAATTTGAATTTTTATATTATTTTTTTTATATTTAAAAATTTTTTTTTTATTTTTATTTTTAAAATTTAAATTTTATTAAAAAATTTATTTATTTATTTTTTAATTTAATTTAAAATAAAAAAAAAAAAAAAAAAAAAAAAAAAAAATTCTCTCTCTCTCTCTCTCTCTCTCTCTCTTTCTTCTCTCTCTTCTCTCTCTTCTCTCTTTTCTCTCTTTCTTCTCTCTCTTTCTCTCTCTCTCTTTCTTCTCTCTCTCTCTCCCTCTCTTTCTTCTCTCTCTCTCTCTCTCTCTCTATCTATCTATCTCTTTCTTCTCTCTTTCTTTTTCTCTCTCTCTATCTATCTATCTCTTTCTCTTTCTTCTCTCTTTCTTTTCTCTCTCTCTCTCTCTTTCTATCTCTTTCTCACAGTGTATCTTGCCCTGCTGTAGTTATTATGATAACTTTAAATACAAAACTCGTAGGAAACAAGTTTCGACAAGTGTATTTCAAGTCTATTTCATGTTCAACAACGTATTCCGAAGTCTAGAGAAGCCCTACGATCAAAGGTGCTTCTTTTATCCCTTCGCACAATTGAATTTAAAAGCGATTCGCTTCAAAAGAGTTTAAAACTATCAAGAACTCCTCCTAATAGTTTTAGAATTCGAGTTCAGAGTTTGAGAACTTTGAAATTAAAGCTTATATTTGGCTGCGTTTTCAGATACAAATACATGTGAAAATAAAATAAGCTCATATATATATATATATATATATATATATATATATATATATATATATATATATATATATATATATATATATATATATATATATATATATATATATATATATATATATATATATATATATATATATATATATATATATATATATATATATATATATATATATTATATATATATATATATATATATATATATATATATATATATATATATATATATATATATATATATATATATATATATATATATATATATATATATATATATATATATATATATATATATATATATGGTTGGACAAAAATATAGAAACATCCAAACAAACACACAGCCTAGACTAATAAATATGGCATTGGACCACCCTTAGCATCTGAATTGCTTCCATTCTTCTAGATATGGATAAATAGAGGTCCTGTATAGTTTTCATGAGAATCTTGTGCCATTCTTCCAGCAAAAAAGTGACTAATTTCGTTAATAATGATAGAGGTAAAAGCTCCCTTGAACGTTGAACGTTTGTCTCCAACCCTGGACACAAGGTTTAATAATATTGAGATCAATAATATTGAGACCTGGTGATTGTGGAGGCCATGACAGAGGTGAAACCTCACCCTAGTGGTCAGAAAACCAGTCCTGGACAATTTCAGTTGTGGGAATAGGGCTTTATCATCCTGATAAATAATATCACTATCAGGGAACAAGCATTGCGCAATGGGATGGACAGAGTCACTCAAAATGGTTCACGTAGTCGTTGGCAATGACAGTACGTTGCAGGGCAATGACATATTGGGAAGAAAACCACATAATGGCTGCCCAGTGCCCATACCATGACTGAACCCCTCCATGTTTCATTGGGGGTTTATAACACCCTGCAATGTAATCTTGGCCTAGTATTCTCTAGACGTACATTCGACCAGAGGTCGGGAAGAGTGTAGAATTTGATTCATCTGCCTAAATGATTTTAATCAGTTGCTCCGTAGTCCAATTTTATTCATTTGACATCACTGTCTCCTTTTATTAGCTTTTGGGTACTGACGAGTGGTTTTCGAATTATGGCTCGTCCATGCAATCCTTGCTTGTGCACTTCCATTTGTACTGTTTTGATGTTAAAAAAGTTTGTGAGCTTGATATTCAGCTCTGAAGCAATCTTTGGAGCAGTAGCCTTCTTATTTTTTATCACAACAGTACACAAAGTTTGTCTGTCTCTGTCACTTAACACATATTTCCATACACACCGGTGTTTGTTGGATGTGGTTTATGCAGTCCTACTGCATGACGTCATAATTTTTGATACTGTGTCTCGCAATACTCCAAACTCTTCCGATACTTTGGTTACAGAGGCACCCACGATACAAACCCTAACAATTTGGACTTGTTGGAATGCCGTCTTCTTTGACATCTGCACAGAACCCTGCCTTGACGTGTATAAGAGCTTGTAATAAAAGTTGCCTTGCGTATAAACGACAACGTCACTTATAAACATCTCTATGGCATTTCTGTAATTACCGTCATGAATTTTGCCAAATGTTTCCTTATTTTTGTCCAACCTCTGTATATATATATATATATATATATATATATATATATATATATATATATATATATATATATATATATATATATATATATATATATATATATATATATATATATATATATATATATATATATATATATATATATATATATATATATATATATATATATATATATATATATATATATATATATATATATATATATATATATATATATATATATATATATATATATATATATATATATATATATATATATATATATATATATATATATATATATATATATATATATATATATATATATATATATATATATATATATATATATATATATATATATATATATATATATATATATATATATATATATATATATATATATATATATATATATATATATATATATATATATATATATATATATGTGTGTGTGTGTGTGTGTGTGTGTGTGTGTGTGTGTGTGTGTGTGCGGGAAATCAGCAGGAGTAGAAAAAAGGGAAAAAACTAATAGAAAATAAAACAAGCAAAGAGAGAAAAAAAATTTAAAAATATTAATGAAAATTTATTATTTACCTTCTTGTTTGAAGTTCTTCCATAGAAGAATATAATAATAGTATAGAAATTATAATAAAATATGATAAAAAAATACAAAATATACAAAAGGATACTTTTGAAAAATAAAATTGTCGTCTTATTGCTTTACCCTTTGTTCTTTCTACAGTTTCGAATCCATTCTTGCTGATTTCTTGACATATTAAGAACAGTCAAATGGTGATTTTCATGCTCTCTCTCTCTCTCTCTCTCTCTCTCTCTCTCTCTCTCTCTCTCTCTCTCTCTCTCTCTCTCTCTCTCTCTCTCTCTCTCTCTCTCTCTCTCTCTCTCTCTCTCTCTCTCTCTCTCTCTCTCTCTCTCTCTCTCTCTCTCTCTCTCTCTCTCTCTCTCTCTCTCTCTCTCTCTCTCTCTCTCTCTCTCTCTCTCTCTCTCTCTCTCTCTCTCTCTCTCTCTTCTCTCTCTCTCATATCTCTATATATATATATATATATATATATATATATATATATATATATATATATATATATATATATATATATATAATATATATATATATATATATATATATATATATATATATAATTTATTTTTTTTATTTCAAGAGACATTTTCGTACGTGATAACGAAAATTGAATATTATTTTTTAAATTATAATTTAAATCGAATGTATAACATATAAAGTTCGTTAATTAATTTTAATTGTTTAGTTGATTTAAATTTGAATTTTTATTTTATTTTTTTTTTATATTTAAAAATTTTTTATTTTTATTTTTATGGAGCAAAGGCAATTTAAAATATCTTATACAAAAATTTATTTATTAATTTTTTTAATTATTTAAAAAATTTAAAAAAAAAAAAAAAAAAAAAAATATTCTCTCTCTCTCTCTCTCTCTCTCTCTCTCTCTCTCTCTCTCTCTCTCTCTCTCTCTCTTCTCTCTCTCTCTCTTCTCTCTCTCTCTCTCTCTCTCTTCTCTCTTTCTCTCTCTGCTCTCTCTTCTCTCTTTCTTCTCTCTCTTTCTCTCTCTCTTTCTTCTCTCTCTCTCTCTTCCTCTCTTTCTTCTCTCTTTCTTTTCTCTCTCTCTCTCTATCTATCTATCTATCTCTTTCTTTTTTTTTCTCTCTCTCTCTCTATCTATCTATCTCTTTCTCTTTCTTCTCTCTTTCTTTTCTCTCTCTCTCTCTCTCTCTTTCTCTCTTTCTCACAGTGTATCTTGCCCTGCTGTAGTTATTATGATAACTTTAAATACAAAACTCGTATAGGAAACAAGTTTCGACAAGTGTATTTCAAGTCTATTTCATGTTCAACAACGTATTCTGAAGTCTAGAGAAGCTCTACGATCAAAGGGGCTTCTTTTATCCCTTCGCACAATTGAATTTAAAAGCGATTCGCTTCAAAAGAGTTTAAAACTATCAAGAACTCCTCCTAATAGTTTTAGAATTCGAGTTCAGAGTTTGAGAACTTTGAAATTAAAGCTTATATTTGGCTGCGTTTTCAGATACAAATACATGTGAAAATAAAATAAGCTCATATATATATATATATATATATATATATATATATATATATATATATATATATATATATATATATATATATATATATATATATATATATATATATATATATATATATATATATATATATATATTATATATATGGTTGGACAAAAATATAGAAACATCCAAGCAAACACATATAGCCTTGACTAATAAATATGGCATTGGACCACCCTTAGCATCTGAATTGCTTCCATTCTTCTAGATATGGATAAATAGAGGTCCTGTATAGTTTTCATGAGAATCTTGTGCCATTCTTCCAGCAAAACAGTGACTAATTTCGTTAATAATGATAGAGGTAAAAGCGCCCTTGAACGTTTGTCTCCAACCCTGGACACAAGGTTTAATAATATTGAGACCTGGTGATTGGGGAGGCCATGACAGAGGTGAAACCTCACCCTAGTGCTCAGAAAACCAGTCCTGGACAATTTCAGTTGTGGGAATAGGGCTTTATCATCCTGATAAATAATATCACTATCAGGGAACAAGCATTGCGCAATGGGATGGACAGAGTCACTCAAAATGGTTCACGTAGTCGTTGGCAATGACAGTACGTTGCAGGACAATGACATATTGGGAAGAAAACCACATAATGGCTGCCCAGTGCCCATACCATGACTGAACCCCGCCATGTTTCATTGGGGGTTTATAACGCCCTGCAATGTAATCTTGGCTCAGTATTCTCTAGACGTACATTCGACCAGAGGTCGGGAAGAGTGTAGAATTTGATTCATCTGCCTAAATGATTTTAATCAGTTGCTCCGTACTCCAGTTTTATTCATTTGACATCACTGTCTCCTTTTATTAGTTTTTGGGTACTGACGAGTGGTTTCGAATTATGGCTCGTCCATGCAATCTTTACTTGTGCAGTTCCATTTGTACTGTTTTGATGTTAAAAAAGTTTGTGAGCTTGATATTCAGCTCTGATGCAATCTTTGGAGCAGTAGCCTTCTTATTTTTTATCACAACACTACACAAAGTTTGTCTGTCTCTGTCATTTAACACATATTTCCATCCACTCCGGTGTTTGTTGGATGTGGTTTATGCAGTCCTACTGCATGACGTCATAATTTTTGATACTGTGTCTCGCAATACTCCAAACTCTTCCGATACTTTGGTTACAGAGGCACCCACGATACAAACCCTAACAATTTGGACTTGTTGGAATGCCGTCTTCTTTGACATCTGTACAGAACCCTGCCTTGACAACAAACGATGCGTGAAACGTGTAGAAGAGCTTTTAATAAAAGTTGCCTTGCGTATAAACGACAACGTCACTTATAAACATCTCTATGGCATTTCTGTTATTGCCGTCATGAATTTTGCCAAATGTTTCCTTATTTTTGTTCCAACTTCTGTATATATATATATATATATATATATATATATATATATATATATATATATATATATATATATATATATATATATATATATATATATATATATATATATATATATATATATATATATATATATATATATATAATATATATATGTGGGGGGGGGGGAAATCAGCAGGAGTAGAAAAAAGGGAAAAAACTAATAGAAAATAAAACAAGCAAAGAGAGGAAAAAAATTTAAAAATATTAATGAAAATTTATTATTTACCTTCTTGTTTGAAGTTCTTCCGTAGAAGAATATAATAATAGTATAGAAATTATAATAAAATATGATAAAAAAAATACAATAATATACAAAAGGATACTTTTGAAAAATAAAATTGTCGTCTTATTGCTTTACCCTTTGTTCTTTCTACAGTTTCGAATCCATTCTTGCTGATTTCTTGACATATTAAGAACAGTCAAATGGTGATTTTCATGCTCTCTCTCTCTCTCTCTCTCTCTCTCTCTCTCTCTCTCTCTCTCTCTCTCTCTCTCTCTCTCTTCTCTCTCTCTCTCTCTCTCTCTCTCTCTCTCTCTCTCTCTCTCTCTCTCTCTCTCTCTCTCTCTCTCTGCTTTTATTTCGAAACCTCCCACTTTAGATTTCAAAAATTACTTTGTTTTCTTTTCCGGTCGATCTTTATAGTTTTTGCAGAAAGCTTTCATTAATTCTTAAATCTATGAAGAGTAGATTTCATAGTGTTTGATTTTTTTGTTTTCCATCCCTTCGATCTATATCATTTGTTGTGGAAGACTATAGTTAGTTTTTTAAATCTATCAAAAGTAGGATTCAAATTTCTGTTCTCTCTTTCCTACTCTCTTTCTATTTTTCAAAATTATTTTGTATATGTTACTTCATTACCTTTTCACCCCTGATGGCGATGACTCCACGCGTCATTACTATTTTCATTTAGAAAAGCTTTCTATAAATTTAAACAAATATTTAACAAATGCTAGGACGCAAGCGTTCTCTGATCTTACTCGTATTTCTTATCTGTGGCAGATAAAACATGGGTATTTTCAATGCCTCTAAAATTAAATAACTTATCTCTACCAGATGTTTCAAAAATACTTCAAAATTTTTGTGAGAAAACGCACAACTCAAATTTACTCTGTCCTTTACATTCTTCGTATTTTCTTTCTCATGATCTTTTTCTTAGGAAAGATCACATTTTTCTCAAATAATTTCAACTAAAGAAACTTCTAAGGAATGGATGTTCTGACGCGCCTGTGTCATGGTGACTTTAATTTTGGGATTGAATTTTATCATTACCTATAACGAGTCATGTTTTGATGCTGGTTCCTACGGCAGACTGCCACCCCAACGTTTGTGTTCTCAGTACTTTTTAAGGGTGTGAGGCAACGTTTGGGCTCTATGGAATCACGAATTCCTACAACTGGATATGTGGGGTTGAGGAAAATCCACTGTGTACGATAGATGCCAGACACTAGCAACTGTTCAGAATCAACGAGTGAGCTGGTATCTATGGAGACTCTCTTGTAGGATCTTATATTTTTAGCACAACTCCTTATAGGCCATGTCTGCATTGAGTTTCTTGTCAACACATTTCCTGATCTACTTGAATAAGACCTACTCTTGCAGCAAAAGCATACATGTAGTATATGCATGAGGAGGCTCCAGCATATTTCACAAACATTGTGAGTGTAATCCTCTCTACTAAGTATCACGAGAAGTGAATAGAAGGAGTGGACCTGAGTCATGATCTGCACCATCTCTTGATTTCAAACCACCATCTTTTTATCTCTGTTGACGCTTTAAGGACCTGGTGGATGTCGTTGACATTCCAAATGTTGAGACTAGGGTTGGCCGACGCACCGCACCGGTGCGGTGCGGTGCGTTGGTGCGGTCATTTTGGTGCGGTGCGGTGCGGTGCGCAACACATTTTCAGCAACCCGGTGCGGTGCGGTGCGGTGCGTGCGAAAAAATAAAAGTGCGGTGCGGTGCGGTGCGAAAGAAAAAATAAAAGTGCGGTGCGGTGCGGTGCGCAAAGAAAAATTAACGGTGCGGTGCGGTGCGGTGCGGCCTCTGGTGCGCACCGCACCGAAGTTGAAGTATCCTGCTATAATCATCGAATTTATATATATATATATATATATATATATATATATATATATATATATATATATATATATATATATATATATATATATATATATATATATATATATATATATATATATATATATATATATATATATATATATATATATATATATATATATATATATATATATATATATATATATATATATATATATATATATATATATATATATATATATATATATATATATATATATATATATATATATATATATATATATATATATATATATATATATATATATATATATATATATATATATATATATATATATATATATATATATATATATATATATATATATATATATATATATATTATGATTGAAATTGTTCATATTTTCAAGGTATCCTGACAGAAGAGTTAAAGTTACTATCTTTATTCCACCTTTCTCACTGGAAAGACGTGTCTCACTAGCCTGTTTCATTGAAGGAGGTATTCGACAGGAGAGTTCAAAAGAGCAGTGCTGGTTGTAATGAGCGATAGTATGGAAAGTAACAGAAATTTGACGTGTGCAAAGAAATTGGAGAGAATTGGTGTGAAATAACTGATAAGACAAAAATACTTAGGCTCCTTCTTTTTAAAAGCATCATGAGTGGACCATCCTAGATGTGTGAAACGTACTCCATAGAGTGAAAACAAGATACCTGTGAAGAAGTAAAAAAATTTCGAAGGAGCCCCAGAACATTAAACATCATAGAAGCTTGTTTTAATAGAGAAATATTGTAATCCTTTAAAGAAAGATTACGAGAAAAAGAAATAGCAAGAATATTTAAGGACAGACGAAAGGTTAAATGGCGATGCCAGAATTACATTAAATGTTGTATCGAGTAGAAAGATGGAGGATCAGAGCTTTGGGGATTGAAAATTCCCATTTTTCTCTCTCCTCTGCCAGGAAAACCAGAGGATGACCACTTCAGGGTAACTCTCCTAGCTTTAATTAATTACTGTTGAGTATATATATATATATATATATATATATATATATATATATATATATATATATATATATATATATATATATATATATATATATATAGAGGGGCGGCATCCAAAGAATGCCCCTCAACCTCCACCCCTCACCCCATCATCACTTGGGAGTTGGCGGCCTCCGATGATGGGGATGGTGCCGCCATGACCCGGCGTCCGGCTTGCCCCGATGCACGGTCTTCTTTTTTCATTAATTTCTGCAACATTCGCGGTCTTTTTTCTAATTTCCCCTTTGTCGAACACCATCTCTCTTCTTCTAAACCTCATCTCTTGTTCTTAGCCGAAACTCAGGTGCTTGAGTGTGCTGACAGCAAACCTTATTCTGTTACCTCCTACTGTCTCTATCCTCAATTTTCAGCCAAAGGCGGATTGTTGCGCATATGTGCGCAACGATGTTATTTGCTCTCGTGTCTCTGATTTGGAGTCTCATGAATTTTCTACCTTATGGCTTAAGCTCTCTTGCAATTCTACTACTAAATTTATTTGCTGTCTATTTATCTCCTAATTCTACTGACTATAAAAAATTCTTCGACTATTTAAACTCCAAAATAGAGCACATTCTATCCTCTTCTCCTTTCTCTGAAATCATCATTTTAGGTGATTTCAATGTTCACCACCGCCAATGGCTTTCATCTAGTTCTCATGATCCAGCTGGTGAACTCGCCTTCCAATTTTCTATCCAGAACAACCTTGAGCAGTTGGTGCAACTCCCTACCCGTATCCCTGACCGTCTTGGTGATGAACCCAACATACTTGATCTTTTCTTACTTCTAATCCTTCTCCTTATACTGTTAAACTCTTTCCTCCTCTGGGTTCATCCGATCACCCTTCTTATCTCCGTATCTTGTTCTGTCTCTTCAAGTCTTCCGCAAGAACGGCCCCCGCCTTCGGCGAGGAGACGTTTGTGGCACTTCGGTGCTGCTAACTGGTCTGACTTGCGGTTGTACTTTTCTGATTTCCCATGGAATGATTATTGCTTTCGTGGGAGGGGTCCCTCGGAGTGTGCTGAGCGCATAACCGAGGTGATTCTCTCTGGCATGGAGGCGTACATTCCATATTCTTTCCCTTCTACTAAACCTAACAAACCTTGGTTTAACTCTGCTTGTTCTCGTGCTATCCGCCGCAGGGATGCTGCCTTCAGAGATTACCGTCGTCTTCAAACTCCTGAAACTCATGCTACTTATATTTCATCCCGGAATCGTGCAAAATCTATTCTTCGAGATACCAAAAACTCTTTTCTCCGCCGCAAATGCAATAATCTTTCTGGTTCTTCTTCATCTCGCCCTTTCTGGCATTTCGCAAAAAATGTCAACTCTAACTTTGCTTCTTCCTCTTTCCCTCCTCTAGTATCTTCTGATGGCACAACTGCCATTTTACCTTCCTACTAAAGCTGAACTCTTCGCTCAAACTTTTGCCTCTAATTCTAACCTTAGACGATTCCGGAGCTATTCCTCCTCCTTCAACCCCCTCCAACTCATTTATGCCTAACATTGTAATTTCTTCTAAAGATATCATTTCTGCTCTCTCTGAGCTTAACACTAAGAAGGCGTATGGTCCTGATGGTATTCCTCCTGTGGTTCTCAAAACTTGTGCTTCCGAGCTTGCACCCTGCCTTGGTAAACTATTTCGTCTTTGTCTTTCTACTTCAACCTTCCCTTCTTGCTGGAAACGTGCGCTCATTCAACCTGTGCCGAAGAAGGGGGACCCCTCTCAGCCCTCTAACTATCGTCCCATTTCTTTAACCTCCGTTCTTTCTAAAGTTTTCGAATCTATCCTTAACAGGAAGATTTGGAAACATCTCAATTCTTCTAATCTTATCTCTGATCGCCAGTATGGCTTTCGTAAAGAACGTTCTACTGGTGATCTTCTTTCCCTTCTTTCTGACTCTTGGTCCTCCGCTCTTCGGCATTTCGGTGAATCTTTCGCTGTGGCGCTAGACATATCGAAAGCTTTCGATAGAGTCTGGCACAAAGCTTTGATTTCCAAACTTCCCTCTTTCGGAATCTATCCTTCTCTCTGTGACCTCCTATCTAATTTCCTTTCTGGTCGTTCTATAGCAGCTGTTGTAGACGGCCACCGTTCTTCCTATAAATCTATAAATAGTGGTGTTCCTCAAGGATCTGTCCTTTCTCCAACTCTTTTTCTAATTTTCATTAATGATCTTCTCTCTATTACTTCATCTCCTATCCACTCCTATGCTGATGACTCCACCCTTCATTATTCCTTTCAATTTGAAAGACGTCCCTCCCAACAGCAGTTATTAGACGCAAGGAGGATTGCCTTGGAGCAACTGACCTCTGATCTTTCTCGTATTTCAAATTGGGGCAGAGAAAACATGGTTGTTTTCAATGCCTCAAAAACTCAATTCCTCCATCTTTCTACTCGACACAATCTTCCACACAACTATGACAATCTTCTTCGAAAACACTCAACTCAAACCTTCATCTGTTCTTAATATTCTCGGTGTTTCTTTTTCTCGTGATCTTTCTTGGAAAGATCACATTACTTCTCTCTTTCTAAACAAGCTTCTAAGAGGTTGGGTGTTCTGAGGCGCCTTCAGTAATTTTTTCACGCCACCCCAGTTGCTTGCTCTGTATAGGGGTGTTGTTCGCCCCTGTATGGAGTACGCCTCACATATCTGGGGTGGTTCCACACATACAGCTCTCCTTGAAAAGGTGGAGTCTAGGGCTTTTCGTCTTATCAACTCTCCTGCTCTTACTAACTCTCTCCAATCTCTTTCTTCCCGTCGAATTGTTGCGTCACTCTCTCTATACTATCGCTATTACAACGGACATTGCTCTTCTGAACTCTCTCGTCGCATACCTCCTCCACTGAGAAGGGCTCGTGCGACATCGACTTTCTACACAGTCTCATCCTTTCTCTGTCCAACTCTCTGACCCCAGACTTAACCGCTATGCTCAATCTTACATGTACTCTACTGGTAAAGTCTGGAACACACTCCCTTTATCTGTTTTCCCAACTTCCTTTGACTTGCACACTTTTAAACGCCGTGTATCGGGTCACGTCGGCCATTAGCGACCCCGAATCCGATTGCTTCCCAACTCCGGTGGATATTGGTAGGCCTTGGGCCTTTGCCCACCGGAGGAGACATAAAATATATATATATATATATATATATATATATATATATATATATATATATATATATATATATATATATATATATATATATATATATATATATATATATATATATATATATATATATTATATATAAGATAAAAATTATATATATATATATATATATATATATATATATATATATATATATATATATATATATATATATATATATATATATATATATATATATATATATATAATATATATATATATATATATATATATATATATATATATATATATATATATATATATATATATATATATATATATATATATATATATATATATATATATATATATATATATATATATATATATATATATATATATATATATATATATATATATATATATATATATATTATATATATATATATATATATATATATATATATATATATATATATATATATATATATATATATATATATATATATATATATATATATATATATATATATATATATATATATATATATATATATATATATATATATATATATATATATATATATATATATATATATGAGAGAGAGAAGGAAGTTGGAGAGATGGAAAATGTACTTTAGTGAATTGTGAAACGATGGGAGAGAGATTAGTAATGGGGGAGAGGTAGAAAATGATAGGGATGTAGTTAGCGAAGAAGAGGAAATAAATATTAGTAAAGAAAAAGGTGGAAGTAGTGGTGAGAAAGGTAAAAAAGGAAAATCGGCAGGAATGTATGGTATATATAGAGAGATGATAAAGGAGGGAACTAGAGAGTTGATTGACTGGTTGGTGAGAAAGTTTAATGAATGTTGGAGAGAAGGGAGAGTGACTCAGGAATGGCAGGACTCTTGCACTGTACCCATATATAGAGGAAAAGGGGATAAGCTAGTTTGTAAAAATCTCAGGGGATTAGTCTGCTGAGCATGATATAAAAGATTTTTGGGAAGGTGTTAGTGACGAGAATGAAAGAATTGACAAGTGAGGAAATGGGTGAGAAACAAGAGGGTTTTAGGGAGGGTAGGGGATGTGTGGACCAGGTATTCATCCTGAGATTGATTACCGAGAAATTGAGTGAAAATAATAAAATGGGATATGTATGTTTTTTGGATTTGGAAAAAACATACGATAGAGTATGCAGGAGAAAGTTGCTTGAAATACTAATGGAAAGGGGGTTGAAAGGGAAATTACTGAAGGGGATCAAAGCTTTTTATGCGAATTGTAGATCCAGAGTGAGGATGAAGAGGGAATGGATGGTGTAGTTAGGGAAATGGAGAGAGAAGGAAAGGGTATTAGGTTGAGAAATGTGGAGAGTAAATGGGATGTGAACTTTTACGTTTTGTCGATGCGGTGTTGGTGTCAGAATCTGGAGAAAAGTTGAGAATGCTGGTGAGAGAGTTTGAGAGGAAATGTGCGAACATGAGATTGAAAATCAATCCAGCGAAAAGTAAAGTTATGAGAATTGGAGGTTGGGATGAGGAGATGTGGAAAGAAGAATGGGGGGGGGGGTGCAGAAATGAAGGGAAGGAAACTTGAGGAGATGGATGAATTCAAATATCTAGGAATGTATGTGTTTGCCTTCTATAATGTATGGGTGTAAAACATGGATGATAACTGCACAGACGAGAAAAGTTTAAATATCTTGGAGATGAAAGGTTTGATGGCGATATGCAAATTGAGAAGGATTGATAGGACTAGGAATGAAAGAATAAGGGAGATGTGTAGATGGAAAAGAAGTGTAGTGGGCAGAGCGGAGGAGGGTGTTCTAAAATAGTTTGGACATATGTGTAGAATGAATTAGGACAGAATGGTGGGCAAAGGTACTTAGATCCGAGGTGGATGGGGGCAGGGGAGGGGAAAGCCAAAGCGAAGATGGATGGATGGGGTGAAAGAAATTTTTGGTGGAAGGAATTTGAGTTTAGAAGAGGGTAGTAGACTTGCGGAGGGAGGGCAGTGGTGAAAGGGGACGAAAGGTAGGAATGGGTATGTTTGTGAGAGAATTGTGGCGGGCATCACCCCACGAAAGTGGGAAAGGCAAATATATATATATATATATATATATATATATATATTATATATATATATATATATATATAATATATATATATATATATATATATATATATATATATATATATATATATATATATATATATCCTCTGGTAGGAAAAGACCAGGCCTACTAATATTCAACAGAGTTGGAGCAATATTAGAACCTAATCCTTAAAAGCTGACATGTCCCGATGCACGGCGCTTGAAAGTGTGCAAGTCAAAGAAGGGAGTGTGCTCCAAACTTTACAAGTAGAGTACATGTAAGGTTGTGAGTAGCGGCCGGCTAAATCTGAGAGTTGGACAGAGTAAGAATGAGACTGGGTAGAAAGGCTTGTGGCACGAGCACTTCTCAATGGAGGAGCTATGTGAAGGGAGAGTTCAGTATCCATTGTAATTGCGTAAGAATAGAGAGAGTAACGCAACAGTTCGATGGGCAGAAAGAGATTGATGAGAATTTGTGAGAGGGAGAGTTAAAGAGAAGGAAAGCTCTAGACTCCACCTGTCAAGGAGAGCTGAATGAAATCAGCTGGATTCGGATTCAAAGGTTCTGGATTTGGATTCGATTCGGATTCGGATGCAAAATTGCCGGATTAGCCCATCACTGGTATATATATATATATATATATATATATATATATATATATATATATTATATATATATATATATATATATATATATATATATATATATATATATATATATATATATGCTTCAATTGTATATGTCGGTGCGGTGCGGTGCGTGGTGCGCTGATTCCGGTGCGGTGTGGTGCGCTTAGATTAGAATTTGGTGCGGTGCGGTGCGGAGCACCGCATTTTTCTTCCGGTGCGGTGCGGTGTGGTGCGCAACAAACGACAGTTGGTGCGGTGCGGTGCTCGACGACATGGTGCGGTGCGGTGCGGTGCGGTGCGGAAAATTCCGGAGCTCGGCCAACCCTAGTTGAGACACTTCATCAAAGCAACCTCGACGCATGCACAGGAATGAACAATAATCCAGGAAGTTTTTTTTTAACGTTTCATCTACCCATGGTGCGGCATGTACGCGCGTGCATCTGGTGGAGGGGAAATCAAACATTTGATATGATTAGCAGTTGTGTAATTGTTCTTGATTCATTTATTTTTGACATTGTACATGTACTATGTTGGTGTAAAACGTAAAGTAAAGAATGTCATCTCCGTGCTCATTTTTGTTTACGCGGGTCAATGAAATTCATCCCTTTAGTTTGTACAAGTATTTCTAGGACACCCTGTAATATATATATATATATATATATATATATATATATATATATATATATATATATATATATATATATATATATATATATATATATATATATATATATATATATATATAATAAGTTAATAATAATTTAAGTCTGCTAAAACTCTCACACACTAAATATTCATTAAACATCGAAGTTTAAAGTATGCTATATGGGAATCGAATCCGGGCCCTATAACACAAAAGCATAGAGTTTTACCTCTACGCTACTGCAGTACAAAATAGAAACCCGAAGAGGAGGCCCATGAATAATAATTCATGAAGAACAACCTCTAAGGGTTTCTTCTGACCTCGCTTGAGCGTGAGGAAACATGACCAGGCCTCGGCCCCCTCCCTCTCTCAAACCAAACATATAAGGTAATAATTTAAGTCTGCTAAAACTCTCGCAGACTAAATATTCATTGAACATCGAAGTTTAAAGTTTGCTATAGGGGAATCGAACTCAGGCCCTATATCACAAAAGGATAGAGTTTTTCCTCTATGCTACTGCTGTTTAAAAGAGAAATCCGGAGAGGAGGCTCATGAATAATAATTCATGAAGAACAACCTCCAAGAACTTCTGCCGACCACGCTTGAGCGTGAGGCAACATTTAGTCTACGAAAGTGTTAGCAGACTTAAATTATTACCTCATATGTTTAGTTTGCGAGAGGGAATGGGGCCGAGCCCTGGTCATGTTGCCTCACGCTCAAGCGCAGTCGGGAGAAGTCCTTGGAGGTTGTTCTTCTTGAATTATTATTCATGAGCCTCTTCGGATCTCTCTTTCAGAACGCCTTTGTGTAGAGGTAAAACTCTATGCTTTTGTGCTATAGGGCCCGGGTTCGATTCCCCTATAGCAAACTTTAAATTTCGATGTTCAATATATATATATATATATATATATATATATATATATATATATATATATATATATATATATATATATATATATATATATATATATATATTTTTTATCTTTTTAATAGATTTCCTTAAACCTACAACAGGCTCATCGGTGTCACGTATTCTCTCTGAATGAATGAAATAATAAATCTTATTAAGTCTTCTTGCATTATTTACTTTCAAATGCACAAAACAATAAAATCCTCATTATTATATCTTTAATATTGCGCAAAAGAAAGAACATGACTAATCCTCATTATTATCTTCAACATTACGTAAAAGAAAGAAAATGACTAATCTTCAAAAAAAAAAAATAAATAAATAAAATAAAAAAATAAAAAAATTTCATGAGTCACTGAATAAGTAAAAATCTTTTCGTTTATTCAAACCTGATCAATCTATCATATTTATATTCTGTTTTATTCAATGAACAAATGAAATCATATATTTAATGGGAGATTTCTGTAAATATGAAATCTCTACCACTTATCTTCAATTTTAAATATATTAATCAATATTTGAATATTTGATTGCTTGTAAGAAGAAAATTTCTATGCATTTTGCTCGCATTGATTTGGAACATTTTTCAGAACCCTTTAAGAGTGTTGATTGGAAAAGCTATATAAATAATCTGTAAGAAACACTTGAAATTTATTTTCATAAGAAAAATAAACTGTAGTAATGTATCTGATTTCAAATTTTCAATATCAGCGGATGCGGATGTCTATTTTTTCACATCCGCGGATGCGGATGCGGATTTTTAATGTTCTACATCCGCGGATGCGGATGTTTACGTTCTTATAAATAAAGGATGTATATATATATATATATATATATATATATATATATATATATATATATATATATATATATATATATATATATATATATATATATATATATATATATATATATATATATATTTTTTTTTTTTTTTTTTTTTACACAACGCCACCACTCACGGGCAGAGCCCTTTTCAAGGAGGGGGCACACACACATGCACAAAGCTCATTCAAACACACACACACGCCTAACGCACAGCCCTCAGGTGGGCGCAGACGGAAGACTTGAAGAGTGGAAGATTAAATACAGGAGGAAAAATAAATGATGGTAGAGAGTTCCACAGAATAGAGGTGGCTGGAAAGAAGGAGATACCACAACGGGCTAGCCTGGGATTTCCTACGTCCACACAAAATTGGTGCGAAAGCAGGGAACCCCTTGTGCAACGAGGACGACGCAACGGTGGAGGAATGCGAGAGGCCAATTCCCTCGAGCACCTGCCATTGTAGTACCTGTAGAAAAGAGATAGCGCGCCAACGTCACGTCGCAGGGACAGAGGGTCAAGTGAGTTTGAAAGTAGGGGACAGTTTATTAATCTCTTAGCTTTTGACTCAACCCTATCCAGAAGAGAGGAGGAGCCGGAGCCCCCCCAAATGTGAGAACAGTACTCCATACAAGGACGAATAAGACCCTTATATATTTGGAGTAACTGCTCAGAAGAAAAAAATTCTCGCAATCTGAACAGGAGGCCCAGCTTTAGCAACCATTGTAATATGTGGTTTCCAAGACAGTTTGTTGTTTATGTTTAGACCAAGAATGTTAATGTTATTTACAGGTGAGACGGGAGAGCCATCGAAGAGGATAGGAAATATATATATATATATATATATATATATATATATATATATATATATATATATATATATATATATATATATATATATATATATATATATATATATATATATATATATATATATATATATATAGGCTTTCACTAGAAGAAGGTGTGCGGAGCTCCTAAACTCTCCTACTGATAAATCTTTCTGGCCTCTTGCCAAAAACATCTCTAACAACTTCTGTAAATCTTCCTTTCCTCCTCTTATTCGTTCTGATGGCTCTGTCGCTAACACTCCAACTGAAAAGGCCAATCTCTTCGGTCTCCTATTTTCCTCTAATTCAACCCTGGACGATTCCGGCAACCCTCCTCCTACTACTTCTCCTCTCAGAAGTCCCATGCCTTTACCTGTGATTACATTTGATCGGGTGCATGGGCTTCTGAAATCTATGAACGTAAGGAAGGCGGGTGGCCCGGATGGCATTCCTCCCCGAGTTTTAAGGGAGTGTGCTTCTGAGCTGGCTCCGCCCCTCGTTCAACTCTACTCTCTATGCCTCAATACTAATACTTTCCCTCAGTGTTGGAAGCGAGCATTGGTCCAGCCTATTCCGAAAAAGGGTAGCCGCTCTGATCCTTCTAACTATCGTCCTATAGCTCTCACTTGTATTCTGTCTAGGATCTTTGAAACCCTTCTCAACTCTCACTTCTTGGATCATCTGGAATCTCATTCCCTTCTTTTTGATCATCAGTATGGCTTTCGACGTTCGAGGTCTACTGGTGATATACTTTCCTATCTCACAGATTTATGGTCTTCTGCCCTTAGGGACCATGGGGAGACTTTGTGGTGGCGCTTGACATATCTAAGGCATTTGACCTGGTATGGCATGCGTCACTGCTTTCCAAGCTCCCCTCCTTTGGGTTTCCTCCTTCTCTTTGCTTACTTATGTCTAGCTTTCTTTCTAATCGCTCCATTTCTGCTGTTGTTGATGGAGCGACTTCTTCTTCCTTTCCTGTCAATAGTGGTGTTCCTCAGGGTTCTGTCTTATCTCCTACTCTATTCCTACTTTTCATTAATGATCTTCTTAGCTGTTCATCTAACTCTATCCATTCATATGCCGATGATTCAACCCTCCATTCTTCTACTCATTTCAAATCTGCTCCTTCCTTTGCATCTAGAGTTGCCTCTCGTCTTCATCTTTCCGATTCCATTCTTGCAGATCTGGATAGGATTTCCCAGTGGGGTCGACTCAACCTTGTGAAATTCAACTCTTTAAAAAACTCAACTTCTAGAAATATCCCTCTCAAAGACACCTCCTAACTTTTCTATTTCTTTCGGCGGCTCTCCCGTCTCTCCTGTTGACAATATAAATATTCTTGGCCTTAACATAAACAAAAAAATGTCTTGGAAACCTCATATCACAATGGTTGCTAAGGCGGCCTCAAAGAAGCTGGGAGTTCTGTTTAGGCTGCGAGAATATTTTTCTTCTTCGCAGTTACTCCAATTATAAAAGGGCCTCATCCGCCCTTGTATGGAGTACTGTTCTCATATCTGGAGTGGCTCAGGTTTCACCCGTCTTTTGGATAGGGTTGAGTCAAAGGCTAAAAGACTTATAAACTGTTCTGCTCTTACAAATGCACTTGACCCTCTATCTTTGCGACGTGACGTTGGTGCCTATCTCTCTTCTATAGGTACTACAGCGGCAAATGCTCGAGGGAACTGTCCACTCGCATACCTCCACCTTTACGGCGTCCTCGTAGCACAAGGGGTGCATTGTCTGCATATAATTTTTGTGTAGACATAGGCAACTCCAGGCTTGTTCGCTGTGGTGCCTCCTTCTTTCCAGCCACCTCTGTTTTGTGGAATTCTCTCCCATCTTCTGTGTTTCCTGCTGAATTTAATCTAAATTCCTTTAAGGCCCGCGTCTGTGCTCACCTGCGAAATTTGCGTTAGATGTGGGTTGTGTGTTGTGGGTTGTGGGTTGTTTTTATCTCTTCTATTGTTTAGCACCCCCTCCTTGAATAGGGCTTTGCCCGTGAGCGGTGGTGAAGTGTAAAATATATATATATATATATATATATATATATATATATATATATATATATATATATATATATATATATATATATATATATATATATATATATATATATATATAGAAAATATCACCACCGCTCACGGGCAAAGCCTATTCGAGGAGGGAGTGTTAGATCAAAAAGAGAAGAAGAAAACTCCTACAAGTCCCACCTAACGTAAATTTCGTAGGTGAGCACAGACGTGATCTTTAAAAGTAACTGAGATTAAATTCGGCAATTAACACAGAGGATGGGAGAGAATACCACAAAACAGAAGTGGCTGAAAAGAAGGAGGTATTACAGCGAACAAGCCTGGAGTTGCCTATGTTCACACAAAATTTATTTTCAGACAATGAATCCTTTGTGCTAAGAGGCCGTCGTAGTGGAAGAGGAATAAGAGTGGATAGTTCCCTCGAGCATTTGTCGCTGTATAGTACCCATAGAAAAGAAACAAGGCATTAACGTCACGTCGCAATGATAAAGGGTCAGGCGAATTAGAAAGAGCGGAACAATTAAAAGTCTTTTAGCTTGAGCCACCTCAGATATAAGAGCAGTACTCCATAAAAGGGCGAGTGAGACCCTTGTATAAATGGAGTAACTGCGAAGAAGTAAAAAGATCCTCGCAGCCTAAACAGAATTCCCAGCTTCCTTGAGGCAGCCCTAGTAGCCATTGTGATGTGATGTTTCCAAGACATTTTTTTGTTTATGTGAAGGCGTCTTTGAGAAAGATTAAAAAGACGACCCCACTGGGAAATTTTATTCAGATCAGCAAAAATGGAATCGGAAAGATGAAGACTAGAGGCAACTCAAGATGAGAAAGAGGGAGAAGATTTGAAAGGAGAAGAATTGAAGGTCGAGCTTGGTAAGGAGGGATGCTTGCTATACCCTGTCAAATGTCTTAGATAAAAATGCGCCACCAAACAAGTCTCCCCATGGTCTCTAAAGGCAGAAGACCAAAAAATCTGTGAGATAGAAAAGTATATCACCAATAAACCTCGAACGGCGAAAGCCATACTGGTGGTCAGAGAGAATGGAATGGGATTTCAGATGATCTAAGAAAAAAGAGTTGAGAAGGGTTTCAAAAATCTTTGACAGAATACAAGTGAGAGTAATAGGGCGATAGTTAGAAGGATCAGAGAGGCTACCTTTCTTCAGAATAGGTTGGATTAATGCAAGCTTACAACACTGAGGGAAGTACTAGTATTGAGACATAGAAAAGTGATCGATTGACCGAGCCAGCTTAGAAGCACAATCCCTTAAAACTCGGGGAGGAATGTCATCCAGGCCGCTTGCCTTCCTAACGTTCATAGATTTCAGAAGTCTATACACCTGATCAAATGTAATCACAGGTAAAGGCATGGGACATCTGAGAGGAGAAGTAGGAGCAGGGTTGCCGGAGTCGTCCAGGGTTGAATTAGTTGGAGTGTTAGCAACAGAATCACCAGAGCGAATAAGAGGAGTAAGGGAAGATTATATATATATATATATATATATATATATATATATATATATATATATATATATATATATATATATATATATATATATATATATATATATATATATATATGAAAATAATTATTTCCTTATTCATGTATCCAAAAAATTAATCAAACATTTGACAAAAAATTAATAACTCAAAATGTTATTCATCCGAACCTTCCGCATTTAATAATGCGGATATTGAAAAAGCTTGAAATGTGGATGCGGATGTCAAATTTAATGTTGATGTTATGCTGATGTGGATATCACATACATCACTAATATACAGTATATAATTACATGGTCACACGCTCTGAAATGCCACAATCCAATACAGAATTCTTTTAGGTTAGAAACGTTGTGTAAATCATCTATGTAAGAAACGGTTGATATTTTTTTCAAAGGAAATTTATATAACTACATTTTAACTCGCTCTGAAATGCCCTATTCCAGTACACTAATGAATAAATGTCGTATACTCAATTGAACTAATAGGTCATCTCTCTACATAAACAAATACAGATTTTTCTTCACATCCCTTATTGATTGTTTAATTTTCATTTATTTACATATTAATACAATAAGTATATGTTTAATATTTCATTTCCCTTATTGTCCAATATCTATTTATATTATTTTTCTTGAAGGTAGAGTTCTCTTCGGTTTCCATTTGGAATTCTAGGAACGATGGTTGGCAAAATATCGTCATTTTCCTCACTGCATAAAGCCACACCAGACCTCACCGCAAGTTCTTTTCCTTAATGCACCCTGTCCTTTCTCTTTTGTTATGTGAACCGCACTACTCGCCGCGCAACACATAGGTCTTCGAGTGGTCTTGACAGCACCCGGACACTGCCATTGTGCAGAACCGCATTAATTACCTGTTCTCACTGCATATCACAATCTCTTTCTTAATGCATAAAACCCGTTCTCTTTTGCAATGAGCTTTCCCCTCCCTTCTATCCGCGCCTCTTCGCATTGGTCAAATTTCTATATCTATGAACACAGATATTCAGTATCATGGAATCGAACACTTTATCTTAATTCGGATTAGAAACTCAGTTCATTTTAGCTCTCACATTCATTTGGATCATATTCAAAGAATCAACAATGTGTACTACATACAAACACACATACACACACACACACACTCATTCACAATATATCATATAATATATATATATATATATATATATATATATATATATATATATATATATATATATATATATATATATATATATATATATATATATATATATTATATATATATATATATATATATATATATATATATATATATATATATATATATATATATATATATATATATATATATATATATATATATATATATATATATATATATATATATATATATATATATATATATATATATATATATATATATATATATATATATATATATATATATATATATATATAGTAGAATTCTCTATTGTGTCTATTTTAATTTACAAGCTTTGTTCCATAAAGGAGTTAATTTATTCACTTCTGATTCTAAATTGCTTTCCATGTGTATTTGTGAACGTTTTTCGTGTCTTGCACATTGTTGTGTGTGTTTAGTTTACATTGTACGTGTGATGCATGTTTGAAGGGAAATTAAAATAAATGAAAAGGCAATTATATATATATATATATATATATATATATATATATATATATATATATATATATATATATATATATATATATATATATATATATATATATATATATATATATATATATATATATATATATAAATATAAGTAAAAACAGTAGAACAAAACAAAGATGCAACATTAATTTAGTTTAATAGTTACAAGTTATATCAACAGTTATTATATATTTTTTAGTATTATTAAACTTCAACGTTTCGATTTCTGCTGAAATCATTTTCAAGAACTGGAAAAACACAAAAATTCATTAAGATAACACTGACAAATAAAATAAAAACAAAAATAAGAAATATCTATAAATTATGAAATAATATCCGTCACACATAACATAGGGAACATGTATATAAAAAGACAGGAATGAAAACGAAAAATATAACTAAAATGTGAGAGTGACTGATTAATAACTAGAATGAAAGAAAAAATTTTTTTGGTTGGTTTGAAGTTAAACAATGAAAAAATGACATTCACATTCATATATACATCCATATGAAACACAAACATATACATATACATATATACATACATATATATACATATATATACATATATATATACATACACACACATATACATACATACACACACATACATACATATATATATATACATACATACATATACATACATACACACATTAGTGATGGCATCCGCATCCGCATCCGCATGCGAGGATGCGGAGCATCCGCACAAAAATCAACATCCGCATCCGCATCCGCATTTTCGAAAATTCAACATCCACATCCGCACTTTCAAAAATTCAACATCCGCATCCGCATCCGCATCCGCACTTTCAAAAATTCAACATCCGCATCCGCACTTTCAAAAATTCGACATCCGCATCCGCATCCGCATCCGCATCCGCAAATTTGAAAGTATGACATCCGATCCATCACTAATATTATATATATATATATATATATATATATATATATATATATATATATATATATATATATATATATATATATATATATATATATATATATATATATATATATATATGCGAATTGTAGATCAAGAGTGAGGGTGAAGAGAGAACTATCGGATTGGTTTAGCATAGGAGTGGGATTGAGACAGGGGTGTGTAATATCTCCATGTTATTTAATCTGTTGATGAATGGTTTACTTAGAAAAATGGAGAGAGAAGGGAAGAGTATTACGTTGAGAAATATGGAGGGTGAATGTGAAGTGAATGATTTACTTTTTGCAGATGATGCGGCATGAGTTGGTGGCAGAATCTGGAGAAAAGATGAGAATACTTGTGAGAGAGTTTGAAGGGAAATGTGCAAACACAGATTGAAATTCAATCCAGCGAAGAATAAAGTTATGAGGATTGGAGGTGGGGATGAGGAAATGTGAAGGGAGGAATTGGTTTGTAGAAGTGTGAGAATTTTAACTTGAGGAGGTGAATGAATTCGAATATCTAGTAATGTTGGGTGGAAGGTAAGGGTGGGACGGAAAAAGGAATAAAGAACAGAGTGGTAGAAGGAATGAAAGTATTGGGGGGCCTAAGAAAAGTATGGAAGAAAGGAAAAATTTCGAAAGAAATAAAGATAAGAATGTTTGAATGTATGTGTTCACCTTCTGTATTGTATGTGTGTGAAACATAGATGATAAGTGCTCGGTCGAGAAAAAGTTTCAATATCTTTGAGATGAAAGATTTGAGAGCGATATATAAATTGAGAAGGATTGATAGGATTAGAAATGAAAGAATAAGGGAGATGTGTAAATGGAAGAAGGGTGTAATTGATAGAGAGGAGGAGGATGTGCTAAAATGGTTTGGACATATGTGAAGAATGAAAGAGAACAGAATGGTTGGCAGGGTACGTAGATCAGATGTAGATAGGGGGAGGGGAAGGCCGAAGTGGAGATGGATGGATGGAGTGAGAGTGATTTTGTTGGAAGGAATTTGAGTTTAGACGAGGGTAGAAGATTTGTGGAGACAGAGATGGGGGGAGGTGGTGAAAGAGTTGAAAGGTAAGAATAGTTATGTTTGTAAGGGAATTGTGGCGGGCACCACCTCACGAAAGTGGAAAGGTGATAGTGAAATATATATATATATTATATATATATATATATATATATATATATATATATATATATATATATATATATATATATATATATATATATATATATATATATATATATATATATATATATATATATATATATATATATATATATATATATATATATATATATATATATATATATATATATATATATATATATAATATATATATATATATATATATATATATATATATATATATATATATATATATATATTATATATATATATATATATATATATATATATATATATATATATATATATATATATATATATATATATATATATATATATATATATATATATATATATATATATATATATATCCGCATCCGCATCCGCATCCTCATCAAAATTAAAATCCGCATCCGCATCCGCATCCGAACTTTTCGAAAATTCAAAATCCGCATCCGCATCCGCACTTTCGAAAATTCAACATCCGCATCCGCATCCGCAAATTGGAAAATATGACATTCGATCCATCACTAACACACATACATACATACAAACATATACACACATACATACACATATACATACACATATATACACATTTATACATACATACATACATACATACATACAACATAGACATACACTCATATACACACATATACATACATACATACACATATGCACACCTACTTATAACGTACATACATACCTGCATGCAAACATGACTACAAACAAACAAACTTACACTACATAGACATATGCCAACCTATACACCAAAACATATAAATCATGTAAACGAAGTGGGAAAAGGAACCAGAGCAAAGAAAAAATATATAAAGAGAAAAAAGTGAATAGCTATGATTGAACTATGTGTAAAAGACAAGATAATTGATTATTATTAAGTTTTGGTTTTAATTTTGAAATATATACAGATTCTAAGATATGGAGGGATGAGAGATCCGAGTTAGAATCCAAAATAGAGAAATGTTGAGGAAGGGGGAAAAAAAGACAAGATGATTGAGAATGAGAACGAATGTTGGAAAAGGCAGGAGTTGAGAGAGGAAGAGAAGTACGATAAGATAGACCTTGATGCTCCATAATCCTAGTCCTGAGAAGACGTGCAGTAGAACCTATGTAGCCCTTCTGACATGAGGGACACGTGAATTTATAAACTACCGACGTCTTCAACGGAAAAGGAAGAGAAGGTTTATAGTGGAAGAATGAAGAAATTTTAAGAGGAGAGCGATAAGAAAAACATAAATCAAGATAAGGAAAATGATGTGAGAGAGATTTAGTGAGCTTGGAAGTCATAAGTGTAGTGGAGTGATTAAGGTAGGGTATAGAGAAATAAATAACTTTCTTTGGAAATGTGGGTACCGGAAAAGAAGGGTGATAGGTTTTGGATAAAAAATGAGATATGCATTGAGGCACCATATTAGGAGGAAAATTATAGGAGTTAAAGAGATTCTGTAAAAAGGAAAACTCTAAATGAAGGGATAAATAAGTGGAAGTAACATTATAGGCTCTATGTAAATAAATGAGTATAGTGTTGATTTTGTGTCTGAGAGATGAACTATAAAAGTTAGTGACAGAAGGGATAGAAGAAGACTTGCGAAAGACAGAGGTAAGAAAGGAAAAAGAGGTACGAGTGATGGAAACATCAAGAAAGGAAAGTTTATTATTGTGTTCTAATTCAATGGTAAATTGGATGCTAGGATGGAAAGTATTAATATAGGTGAGAAAAGAAAAAGCATGATTTATAGAAGGGAAGAGGCAGAAAATATCATCAACATAGCGAAGGTAAAGGCTAGGACGTTCAACAGAGGAAGAATTTGAAAGATATGAGAGTTCTAAATGGTGTATAAAAAAATCAGCAAGGATGGGAGCTAGGGGTGAGCCCATAGCAACTCCATCTGTTTGTTGGTAAATGGTATCATTGAAAATAAAATAAGTATCTGAAGTGGCTAAGTTTAGAAGACGTGAAAATGTATCTTGATCTAGATTGTGGAAAAGGGTGGAATGTTGAAAGATGTGTTGTGTAATAAGATCTAAAGTGAGTTGTAAAGGAATGTTAGTAAATAGAGACTGGATATCATATGAGCACATGATATATATATATATATATATATATATATATATTATATATATATATATATATATATATATATATATATATATATATATATATATATATATATATATATATATATATATATATATATATATATATATCATCTCCATCCACCCCTATAGTTTGCTACTCTTTCAGAATCTTTTTAGATCCTGTTCGATGCGAAGCTTTGGTAACTTGAGTAGCTTTATTTTTAGTAGCCGGCTTGCTAAGCCTGTCGCCACAACTTCTCACTGTTTCTTTATTTCCTGTGGCAGGAATTTCTGTATCAAAATATTATATATATATATATATATATATATATATATATATATATATATATATATATATATATATATATATATATATATATATAACATTTTTCATAGTAGACTTTCATTTAGTTAAGTTAAAATTGAAAACACCTTTTAAAATGATACAGTTAATGAAATAAATATAATACGTATTCCTTTAAATATAGGTCTTCAAAAAATCTAGCTTGTTTTTTTTAGTAAAAATAAAATTTTAATAAAAACAAAATCAACATTTATTTTTCATTGCAAAGTATTTAGAAGTGATATTACTACAAAACTACAGATCACTAACTAGCAAAGACTTTGTTACCACTCCAGGATAGTCTGTTAAATATCTGTTGTTGGTTTATGGACTAAGAACTTTTAATACTCTTCAAATTATTGTTGATTAATTATAGTATTTGACAATAACGCAGGGAAAATAGTCTTAGAAGAACAATTTAAAAATAATGCAATAGATGAATCCAATGTCTTTGTGAAAAATTGTTCAAAACGGTAAATGTTGATTGTAAAATGTCTTTAAAGTGTTAATGAAAAAAGTAATTCTTTGAAAAGATATGTTTAAAAGCAGTATATATCGTCTGTTTAGTTTGTTAAGTGCTGTTGGTAATTATTTGAATTATTAAGTCCCATGGATGAGTTCGTTGTCTTATGAACAAAACTGTTCTATGCAGCAGACATCATAGATGCAATAAGTTTATTAAAGGTTATTCGCATTTAATGTGGAACAAGAATTCGCCCTTTTAAAACAGATCAGTTCTAAACAGTAAAAGTTGAAGCTGTTAAAAAATTCTATTCTCAGATTCCTTTTTAGATTTACAGTTAATTTTTCTTTAAATGATTTCATTATTTCGAGTATGACTTCATTTATTTCGAGTATGACTAAATATTTCGAGTATGACTTCATTTATTTCGAGTATGACTTTATTTATTTCTAGTTCATCAACAATAGTTGATGAACATATATATATATATATATATATATATATATATATATATATATATATATATATATATATATATATATATATATATATATATATATATATATATATATATATATATATATATATATATATATATATATATATATATATATATATATATATATACAGTAAAAGTCGATTAAAAATTTAAAGACCAATTTTTTTTATAATTTCTAAGTTTTTTTCTTGAATGATTCGATAATGTCATCGTTCACTATTTCATAAGAAACGCAATTCCACCTTTCATTTACGTCGCATGAAAAGACATTCTTTGTCGTTGGTTTACGTCGTTTATGATAAAACGCATGTCCATTGTTACGTGAATGCGTCATTAAAAGTCGTACCTAAAAAGTCTCCTTGCCTCTAATGAATGCATATAATAATAATAATCAATTAAAACTAGTAGTTGTAGTAGTAAACCTAAGATGTGTAGAATAGGTTCCTTACAGAGATATGAGAGTTGATCAGTAAGAGACGATGTGTAGACGTGAAGAAAGAATGAATTGTATAAGAGAAACAGACGTGCAATCTTGAAGGAAATAAGAAGAGCTTCAAGCCTCGTTGAGAGAGAGAGAGAGAGAGAGGAAAGGGAGAGAGGAGAGAGGAGAGAGAGGGAGAGAGAGAGAGAGAAAAGAGTTTAAAATATAGACGAAATTAGAAAGAGTGGAAAGGAGTGGCTCTAGAGATAACAGAGAGGTGAAGGGGAGGGGGAGGAGGGAGAGTGGGCTTTCCAAAGGGCGGAAAGGCTCATTGAATTTGGCAAATAATTTGTTTGAAACACGTGTTTAGCTCACTTAAACACTTGAACCTTTTTTTCAGAAGATTAAATGATACTTCTACGAGTATATATATATATATATATATATATATATATATATATATATATATATATATATATATATATATATATATATATATATATATATATATATATATATATATATATATATATATATATATATATATATATATATATATATATATATATATATATATATATATATATATATATATATATATATATATATATATATATATATATATATATATATATATATATATATATATATATATATATATATATATATATATATATATATATTGAAACAAAGTATTTCCATTAAAAGGAAAAATATTTATAAACTTCTTTAAGCATTAAATTGTTATGTCTAAATTATTGCCACTATCTACATATTGTTGCAATTTCTCTCTTTTAGGAATTTATTATGTATAGTATGGAATATATATATATATATATATATATATATATATATATATATATATATATATATATATATATATATATATATATATATATATATATATATATATATATATATATATATATATATATATATATATATATGTGTGTGTGTGTGTGGAGTGAGAGTTGCTAAAAATATTTTTTTTTTTCTTTCACGTTTTGTTTTAAATTAAGTTTTCATTATTTTTGATGCTTTCAGTACGCTTTCATGCATAAACATCTGTTTATTTCTCACCTGCTCACATCAAAGACTTATAAAATGATGTAATAGTTTGTAAATTGATATGATAATTTCTCATATATTTCTTAATATGTGAATTTTAAATTTGGCATAATCATTCAGCCCTCCCTCTCCGTATTTGGGATTTGAATTTTACATTTGGCAATATTGTTTTGCTGCCCATTAAGCAATGATTGCTTTCCTTAAAAAAAATCATATATATATATATATATATATATATATATATATATATATATATATAATATATATATATATATATATATATATATATATATATATATATATATATATATATATATATATATATATATATATATATATATATATTGAAAAAGCAAGTAATTTCTTAGTTTCTTGATTCTCGTGGAACTCTTGGATGTAAACAAAAATCAGCTGACACATATAAACGAATTTAAATACGGTATTTATTATTATTAAATTTAATCAATCAATTAATTCTATCAATCAAAAAATTTTGTTATTATAAAAAATAAATATGGAAAATGAAGATAAAATGAAGGTAATTAAAGATTTTTAAAGGTATTTAAAAATAGGCTTTTTAATGCTATTTAAAGGTATTTAAAAAAGTCTTTTAAATGTATTTAAAAAAAGATTTTTAAAGGTATTTAAAAAAGTTTTTTAAAGGTATTTGAAGGTATTTAAAAAACGTTTTTTAAAGGTATTTAAAAAAAGTTTTTCAAAAGTATTTAAAAAAAACTTTGGTGACAGCCATCATTTAAGTTAATAGAACAATCCAGATCATATAATTAATGATAATTTATAATAATAATAATTAATAATAATTTTAATTTCTTTGAAACTCATTAATAAAAATATAAAATAGTTCCTAAAATAGTAACACGTAATAATATGTGTACAAATATATTAATTAAAAAGATACTAATAATAGGGTTTTACCAATGCTTTCAAAAACGAAGGCTTTGACCTATGTACCCAATGTTTGACCTATGTACCCAATGTCGGTTTTCCTCACGTGACCAATCCAGCCAGATTCGTTGCAGCGAAAATTGAAATTTGAAATTATTTAGATTTATTTTGAGATTCTATCACATAACGGTAAATTCTCAGAGAGGACGAAGGACTTTTAATATTCTTCAAATTATTATTGATTAATTAGAGTATTTGACAATTACGTAGGGAAAATAGTCTTAGAAGAGCAATTTAAAAACAGTGTTTTTTTTCGGGTGCTTGCTGTTTATTTTGTTAATTTTTTTTTTTTTAATGTAAAACATTGCTCTTTCTCTCTCTCTCTCTCTCTCTCTCTATATATATATATATATATATATATATATATATATATATATATATATATATATATATATATATATATATATATATATATATATATATATATATATATATATAACAAATTTGTAGAAAGAAGAAAAGAAAAGCACATTGTAATAAATATTTTTGCAAGTGTATTTATTAATTGTAAAAGCTGCAAATTGGAAGCAAAGTATGGCATTTACTTGTTCTATATTGCTATCAAGTTAGGGCCTTTTAATTTCATTAGCTTATAATTTATGGCAATCATTAATTTGACTTAAATGTTTCTCATTGTGTTCTTATCTAATTTCTAATGCAATTCACTGTAAATGTAAGTCCAGAATTCCTTAATGTTTGATAGAAGAAGAAGAAAGGAAAGATAAGTAAATATAGGATTCAGTGATACTAAATCCTTTAAATCTTATATAATAGGAAGCCACAATCGAAAGAATTAATCGATATTTTAAAATATAAAAGAGTATATGATTTAATAAAAGAATCTCATAAAATGTTTACCTTAATTACGATGGAATAAAGATCTGACTCCAAATTTGTAGATTTTTCTTCTTGTTAAAAGAATGATATTGAAAATAACAAATAAAAATGACATACGATTGTCACAACAAAAAAAATGATTCTTAATGATGATATCTCGAGAGTAGTTATCGTGACCTACCTTCCACCTCAACTACACAAACTTTTCAACCTGATTTACAATAATGGCAATGGTTAAACAAGTAGACAAATGTTACTAAAATAACCACAAAAATGTTTTCCACAATTTAGAACATGATTCAACGGAAGAATATGAATGAAATTGTTATAATTTAGCATCACAAACGGGGTGAAACAAATCGGGAACATATGCATCCACACACACAAAAAGAAAAAAGAAAGAAAAGCATCTCTGTATTGGGGTCCTTCTTTAGCGTTCTGTAGCGACAACGATTTGGACTTGTACATACAAAGTAAACTAAATGATGTTTCTATTAATATATATTAATTAAAAAGACAGTTGATGATTTCAATGATACTTACTGAAAATTGAAATAGGGGGTCTGTTGTAAGGTGGAAATTAGGTTAAAAAACCAACGGAACCCCCATCCCCACCCCACCCCACCCCAAAAAAATGAAATAAAAAACTCAAAATTTCATATTTATAGCATTTGCCTATAAAGATCCTTACTAATAAGAACTACCTTAGCACATTTTCATTAAACTCATATGAAATGTTTTAAAATGAGCTGTAAAATAAGTGATAAGAAAAAAAAGATCCTCAATAAATGAGCCTGAAAAAAGTTATGAAGTCGCCGAATTTTAAATTTATAACATGCAAAATTAAATCATTCTCTCAAAGGATTTTTTTTTTTATTTTTTTATTTTTTAGGCTTATGGTGTTGAAGAAATATTTTACTATTTCCCCAACAAACACGGGTCGAAGGGTACAGGGAGCTCCTGTCCCGTAGACAAATGTTGGTGTGACATGCATATGTATCTTAGTGTGAAAGGAATTTTATTCTAAAATCCTCTCCTCCTATTTCATAAAAATCGGTTTTTTTTTTTGGTTTTTTTCGGGAATTTCGATTTCTTTTAACTGTTTTTTCTTCTTCTTTTTCTTTTACCAGGAAGGACTAACGTCCTGTCAGTGGGATCTTTCGAGAA
>SEYY01019603.1:317500-320000 GCA_009176605.1 Armadillidium nasatum
ATATATATATATATATATATATATATATATATATATATATATATATATATATATATATATATATATATATATATATATATATATATATATATATATATATATATATATATATATATATATATATATATATATATATATGTCATTTTATTACAGGTCCTTAAGAGACCTAAATAGTTTTAATTTGTATTCGGAGAAGTATGGACAAAAGATGTGGAGCAGCAATGATTCATTTCTTAATAATAGTGAAAAAATAATTGGAGATTTAGTGATACAAAAGATCATTTAAAAGAGAAGATGAAATTTCACACGGAATTTAGTGTGAGAAAAAGGTTGGCTGTAAAGTGTGTCAGAAAACAAATTAGTAGATGAAACTAAAGGTAGTGGATGTAAGAAAGTAAAATGAAGGTAGTAAGTGAAAGGAAGGAAAGGAATGATGATGGTTATAAGTAAGAAAGCTGACTTTAGGAGGAGTGAGGAAAGAAAGTGAAGGTTTAAGAGTGGATGTTAAGGAGGGAATTGAAGGTAATGGAAGAGAGGTTGAAAGCTGTATATTTATTTGATGCAAAAATAGGAGATTTAATGTAGAGGATGTAAGAAAGAAATAATCCATTTAAAAAAAAAAAGAAAGGAAGAATAATATCATTCAGGTCCATAAGCAACATAACTGCCCTTGTTGAAGTTGATATACATATTTGTTGGTATATATTCGGAGCTTTAGAAACAACAAAAGAATAAAATATTTATAAAATGAATTATTAATTAAAATAAATTGAAACTAAAATTTAGAGAAAGGAAACAGCAAATTTTTTATTTTATCCTTCAAATTTAAAAAGGAAAAATATTTTTAATTTATGAAAATCCGAACATATGCTAACAAACATGGGCGGAGTTTTCAAAATTGGGCGGAGTTTCCAAAATTGGGCGGAGTTTCACTAATGATTGATTATTATAGCTCGTGTGAAAGATGTTTCCTAACGCACAAATAACGTCATAAAGCAAATTTAACAAAAACGAAGACACTATAACTAAGTCAATATATATATATATATATATATATATATATATATATATATATATATATATATATATATATATATATATATATATATATATATATATATATATATATATATATATATATATATATATATATATATATATATATATATATATATATATATATATAGAAGGATTTAGATATTAATTTTAAAAACATGAAGTAATGATCTTTGATCAAGAGTTCAAGCAGTAACATTTTAAATTACATTGTACCTTATATATATATATATATATATATATATATATATATATATATATATATATATATATATATATATATATATATATATATATATATATATATATATATATATATATATATATATATTATAATTTTTTATCCACATTATTATTATTTATTATTATTATTATTATTATTATTATTATTATTATTATTATTATTATATTTTTAGAAAAAGTTTTTAATATCTTTTAGAAAGGACATTTCTAAATAACTTTTTCAAAAACAAAAAATAAAAATAAAAAATAAAGTGAAAAATATTTTTTTTTTTTAATTAATTAAAAAATATTTAAACATATTTTATACTTATGGAATTTTTTAGAATATAAAAATGCATTTAATTATATATATATATATATATATATATATATATATATATATATATATATATATATATATATATATATATATATATATATATATATATATATATATATATATATATATATATATATATATATATATATATGAGTATTTATATATATAATATATATATATATATATATATATATATATATATATATATATATATATATATATATATATATATATATATATATATATATATATATATATATATATATATATATATATATATATATATATATATATATATATATATATATATATATATATATATATATATATATATATATATATATATATATATATATATATATATATATATATATATATATATATATATATATATATATATATATATATATATATATATATATATATATATATATATATATATATATATATATATATATATATATATATATATATATATATATATATATATATATATATATATATATATATATATATAATATAGTATATATAATATATATTATATCTTCACATCATATCAAGAAAATTAAAGCAAAAAACTTGAATTTAAATAAATTTTAAATTTTTATTATTAATAAAAAAATAAAAAAAAAAAAAAAATTTAAATAAATAAATAATAAAATATTAAATAAAAAAAAAAAAAAAAAAAAAAAAAAAAAAAAAAAAAAAAAAAAAAAATATAAATAAAAAAAAAAAAAAATTAATATATATATATATATATATATATATATATATATATATATATATATATATATATATATATATATATATATATATATATATATATATATATATATATATATATATATATATATATATATATATATATATATATATATATAT